>PJEM01005251.1:0-134414 GCA_004023845.1 Helogale parvula
ATTGAGCTAAAAGGGACTGCATGTTATAAGATGACCTTTTCATCCATAAACAGGGAGTAATTTAAACCTGAAGAACAGTAGCGGCTTATGGTGAGCCTGTAGCACCTGACATTGAAAGACAAGACAGGTACCCAGTACCATGGCAGACAGATCTGACCTGTCCATGTCTGCCTCCCACACCATCCCCTTTTCTCTCCTATTGCCTGATGACTTTTAAAGAAAAAGTGATCTCACAAAGTGCTGAGGCAGGAGGGAAATTGCATATGTAGTAAACACAAGTTGTTTTAGGAAAGTGCGAGACATGGAGGGGGAGGGAGAGAGGAAGAGGGAGCTCTCGAGAATAAGGAATTTCCAATACCTCCGAGAAATAAAATGTACACATCTGTGATGCAGAGTGTGCAGTTAAGGGTGACAGAGGAGATGGCGAAACACTCTTGCTGGATGGGAAGGAAGGGGGTGGGCAGGACCCCAGCCTTGGGAGGCCACAGCCTATTATTTCTGCTAATCTGTTTTTTAAATTAAAAAAAATTTTATTTGTTTTTGGGGTGCCTGGGTGGCTCAGTCGGTTGAGTGACCAACTTCAGCTCAGGTCATGATCTCACAGTTTGTGGGTTCGAGCCCCACGTCAGGCTCTTTGCTGACAGCTTGGAGCCTGGAGCCCTGCTTCAGATTCTGTGTGTCCCTCTGTCTCTGCCCTTCCCCAACTTGTGCTTTCTCTCTCTCTCTCTCTCAATCTCTTGCTCAAAAATAAACAAGCATTAAAATTTTTTTTAAGTTTATTTTTGAGAGAAAGAGGGAGAGACACACAGAGCATGAGTGGGGGAGGGGCAGAGAGAGAAGAAGACACAGAATCTGAAGCAGGTTCCAGGCTCTAAGCTGTCAGCACAGAACCCAACATAGGGCTCAGATTCAGTAACTAAGAGATCATTGACCTGAGCCAAAGTTGATGCTTAACCAACTGAGCCACCCGGGTTCCCCTGAAGGAATTTTTTTTTATCATTTTAAAAAGACGGTTTAGACAACAGGGATTTTTGAAATACCTTATTTTCTCATTAAATTTTTAAAAATGTTTTGTTTATTTTTGAGAGAGAGACAGAGTGTAAGCAGAGGAGAGGCAGAGAGAGAGAGAGAGACAGAGAGAGAGACAGAATCTGAAGCAGGCTCCAGGCTCTGAGCTGTCAGCACAGAGTCTGATGTGAGTCTCGAACTCATGAACTTCGAGATCATGACCTGAGCCAAAGTCAGATGCTTAACCGACTGAGTCACTCAGGCACCCATCTTTCTCATTTTTAAAATAGAAAATTCTTACCTTGGAAGGTAAATCTTAATTTTATAGAGACAAGAGTTTTCTTTATACATCCTTTATACTCAATGGCCTGTAGAAAGCTTACTTGTTTGGAAGTGTTTTTTTTTTAAGCTTACTTATTTATTTTGAGAGAAAGAGAGAGACAGAGAGAGTCACACAGAGAGAGAGAGAGAGACAGAGAGAAGAGTCACACAGAGAGAGAGAGAGACAGAGAGAATCCCAAGTAGGCTCTGCGCTGTGAGTACGGATTCTGACTTTGGGCTCGAACTCATGGAACCCTGAGATCATAACTTGAGCTGAAATCGGGGGTCAGACATTTAATTGACTGAGCCACTCAGGCGCCCTATTTGGCAGTGGTTTCGAGAACCCACTGCACAAATAGGCAATGGGAGAGAGAAAGGACGGGATGGTCTCACCCTCTGTCAAGAGGCCTAAAGTCCAGGAGGGGAAAATCAAGACTTGTGTAAGCCAGGACATGCCTCAATCAGTCGTTGAATAAACAGATGTCTCCTGGAGAGGTCTGTAGAATTACGGTGCATGTCTACAACTGTAGATAGAACCAGAGTGGCTTCCTGGCTCTGGGCCACGTAGCATCCAGAGGTTGACCGAGGGCTAGAATCTGCAAAGGAGATTAAAATTCAAGGCAACAGGAAGCAAGGTTGGGGATCAAAGGCAGGAGCCCAGTGGGTCCACCCTGTGGGCTGGGGAATGCTGAACATTGGGGAGGGGGCTGCAGAGACACCCAGGGACTTCTGTTTGGGGGGCAGTGAAGGCAGAAGGGAGGGAGGGGTCCAGTCACCAGTGGGGGGTCATAAAGCCTCCATCCTAGGAAGATGGCCATATTCTCCCTCGGTCCACTACCTCTGCATTCAGGGATGAAGTCTGCACTGTACCCGTACGTAGTGCCTCACGAGGAGGTAGAGAAGCAAAGGTCGGAAAAGGAAGTGGGAGGTGGATTTTTTTTAAAAAGCCCCCATACCCCCTGAAACTGTACATAAATGATGCATTTGGTATAACAGTCTGATGAAAAGCCCTAGGTCATCAATATATAGTGGCCCTATAAATAACCCTAAAGGAGGGTTTTGATAGATTTCTTGGTTCAGGTCTGCACCTTCAGGCAGGATCACGCTCCCAAGAAGATGAAAATAATCTATCCATATTATCTACTTTTTAAAATAAATTATAGAACCCCATGTCTGTATCTTAATTCAGCAAGGCTGAAGTATTCCCCGAGATCTAATATATGAAGCTGCAGATCCAATTCTTTTGAAGTTCTTTCAAAATTTATTTCTCAGCTCAATATATCTGTTGTATCTATTTTTGCTCAGGTTGGCAGATGCAAGATTTTAATATTTCTGTAGCGCCAGTGGAGGAGATGAGGCACTGAGGAATGGGGAGGCTTTGCCAAGGTCATGTGGAAAACCATCGCTCAAGTCAAGGACTCAAGTTCTCAGCTTCTGGTTCATGACTCCATCTACCATGTAATATAGTGCTTGGCTAATGGGAGTCATATGGTAGGGCCACAGGAATTCTAAAAAGAGGCAGAGGGAAGAGGATAAGCAAAAGGCAGGAAGGAGCCTGGAAAATTTGGAAGGAGTGCGTGAGGTGTGTGTGTGTGTGTGTGTGTGTGTGTGACCGCTGTTCCAAGCAATGATTCTCAAACTTGACTGCTTATTGGAACCACCTACCTGGAAAGGTTTACAGACCATCTACTTACCATCTTGTCCCTTGGGATTCCAAGATGAGGTCCAGGGAGTCTTTGCCATCCTTGGTCTGACAGCTGGTCTGTGGGGGCACCACTGCCCAAAGACAATGGATGGGGCCGTGAGCTGCAGTCCCAGGGCCCACCTGCTGGTGATGATAGAAGGAACAGTCAGTGCCCGAGTGCCTGTGCAGCTGGCCCCTGAGCAAACATGGAACTGGAACTCTGTGGGGTGCCCCCAGGATGCATGGTGGGTAACCCACAGATCCTGGCTTCCCACAGCTGCTTCGTTCTCTCTCTTTGGCCACACTCAACTTCACTTTGTGTTTAAAACAGACAGCCCACGACCTATTGATTGGTGATAACTGTGTTGTGAAAGGTATCCTGGGGAAAAACACAGGGTTCAACTGCCTGCTACATGGCAAACACTGATCCAACTCCCCTAAAGATCCTTCTATTCTTTCCCTAAAAGTCTTCTCCAGTACTTGCTACGGCATCTGTATTTGTTAGGGCAGCGTAACAAAGCGCCCCAGGCTGGGTGGTTTCAACAGATATGTATTCTCTCAGGTCCTGGAGGCTGGAAGCTGGAAGTCCAAGACCAAGGGTTGGTTTCTTCTCAGGCCTTTCTCCCTGGTTTGTAGATGGCCATCTTCCCTCTGTGTCTTCACAGGGTCTTCCTTCTGTGATGGGTCTGTGTCCTAATCTCCTCTTCTTATATGGACACCAATCCTATTTGATTAGGGCCCACCCATGTGACCTCACTTTAACTTTTGTAACTCTTTTAAGACTCTATGTCTTTTATCTCTAAATACAGTCATATCTGAGGTACTGGGGAGTTAGGACTTCAATATATGAACGTTGGAGGGGACACAATTCAGCCCCTAGTGCCATCCATAGCCCTTATAACCTCCTGATTTGTTCCAAACAAGTTGTGCACTGTCCTTGGCAAAGCCACAGCCCAGCCGGGCACCAGTTCTGGCTCCTCCGCTGGAAACGCCAGCAGCTCTTTACTGTTCCGCAAAGCTGTATGTGCACCTGCGTCATGAGAAAATTCATGTCTGCACTATAACCAGGCCAGCAGAGCACTGGCTGGCTCTCTGTCTCCTCTATGTGTCCCCTCTGCCTGAGCATAGCCTACAAAACCACACAGGGGACCCTGTCAGGGTTGTCCCTGGGAGGTCTCACTCCCCACCTCCAAGCACTGGGTGCTCACAATCCGCAGCCAGACAGGCTTTCCCTGGGGAGGGCGTGGCTTTGCTCCTCATGCAGAGAAGTGACCCTGTCCCTTTTCCTCTGGTCAGCGGTGCCTTGGCAGACCCATCCTCCTCTGTCTCCCACTCCCAACCACTGGGGAGCCCGAAAGGCATCCCGTCTGGGCCCTCCCATGTGGGAAACGGAACAAGGAGGGGAAGGGGGAGGAGAAGAACGAGGAAGATGCTGTCAGAATGTGCTGGCAGGCAGCTCCTTTGTTCGTAAAAGATTCGTGCCGTTGGGATATACAAAGATGTATACAGTAAAACCTTGGATTTCGAGTAAGTTGTTCTGCGAGGGTTCCGCAGATGAGCAAACATTTCTAATACATTTTAACTTGATAAATGAGCGATGTCTTGCAATACGAGTCCTACGTGACGCCGAATGTCACGTGATCACAACTGAGCCAATGGTTCTTGAAATTCGCTTTGATATACGAGTGCTTTGGATGACAAGCGTGTTTCCAGAATGAATCATGCGCACCACCCAAGGTTTTGCTGTATGTATGTTCCATTTCTGTTTCTCTGAAATAAGGGTTATTGTAACGAATATATGTTTCTTCCCACTGAAGGGGGACTTTCCGTAGACACATTCCCAGATCTAGTGGCTGTAAATTCAGACTGGCTCCCGCAAGCCTCAGGAGTGTTGTGCTTCTTGCTGCTTCTATTTGTGGTCACTCACGTTTGTGTGGTAGACGCACGGCTCTGAGCCCAGGCTCCCGGCCTCAGCCTCTGCAGGCAGCCTGGACTCACTGGTACCCACTGGATCCCCGCGCGGCTTGTCTCTCACTCACTGAGGTGGACCAGAGAAGGGAGCTGAAAGGAGAGGCTCCATGGTGTTGGCCAGATAGAAGCCAATGGAGGGAATCAGAGGTGGGCCCGAGCTTAGTGTTAGTTCATCATAGAGCTATTGACGGAGTCTCCCCATGTCAGGTGACGGGTGAGGTCCCCGTGGGGCACCTGAGGACTCTAATAACTACCACTTTCTCATGTGTTTACCCACACGGTACCTGTTACTTAGATATGCTTGTGTCTCTTTGAAGAGTTACTAGTCATCATTTGGAGTATCTGACATGATGGGGCATCACAGTCCAAGAATCACGCTAGAACCCTGGGGCCGAGCTGGAGCTGACAAGTTGCAGGAGGGTGTCCTGGCCAGCCATGGGCCAAGGAGACAGGTAGGGTAACGTACCTCATTCCCTGCATTGGCCATGGCCCCGGTTGTGAAAGTCAAGGCTTCACTTGGGTGCCGTGAAGCCTCTTCAGGATCCCACAAGTCCAGGCAGAAGGGCTGACCCTCGTTACAGAGAGGTTGGACTGGCTGCGGCAGTGAAATCTTTAGCAGATTCCAGCATCCAGCCCGCATCTCCCTCCGGACGTTGGTGAAGTTATGACAACACAGATAAGGCTGGAGACGTCCTCTCTTGCCACCGCCTGACTCTCCACGTTGATGTCCCGGTGCTGCCGTTACCTCTTGAGAAGGGAGGAGGTATACAGGCAGCCTGGGAGATTCAGAAAATGTTCTCCTGGAAGTCTGGGATCTGTGCCACAAGGAACAGGGGAAGCAGAGGCTCCTGGGACAACGAGGGGGTTAGAGAGCGAGCCGTGGGCTGGTGTTCCCAGAACTGTCCTTCCTCGCAGAAACAAACATTCTTTTCACTGACATCGAAAACGTATTTTCCACGAATCTCAATCCTGTACCCTTGAATTCATAAACAATGGCAAAACCGGTGATGATCTCTGTACCTCTGACTTTGACCTTAAAAAAAATCCAGCTCTCTTTCCCCCCTTCCTCTCCCTTAGGTGCCTTAGGTTTCTCCTGTTAGACCTATGAGTGCAAACATATGGTATCTGGGGAGAGTGAGGGACACAAATCACGAGAGACTATTGAATACAGAAAACAAACCGTGGACTGAAGGGGGAGAGGGAGGGAGGGAAGGGGGTGATGGTCATGGTGGGCGGCACTTGTGGGGAGAAGCACTGGGTGTTATATGGAAACCAATTTGATGATAAACTATTAAATTAAAAAACAAACAAACAAACAAAAAACCCGGCAGCTCTTTCTCTTGTGGCAGAAATTAGGAGCCGAGACCCGCTCACTTCTCGCCTGGCTCCACTAGGTGGCCCCGTGCGCTCTCAGATGCCCGCGCAGCGTGCAGACAGGTGAAGGAATCTCATTGGCTTGCGGGAGGCATGATGCCACCGGGCAGCCCTTTTTAAGAGAAAAGCCAGGACCGGTGGAAGAGCGACCCCCGAGCAGCTTTCCGGGTGCAGAGCACGGTGCCGAGCGCAGGACCCCGCGGCCGCCGCGTTCCAGCAGCATGAGCGAGGTGAGTGGCCCTCGCCCTGGACGGCCGGGCCCGGGGCCAGCGGCGAGCCGGCCACAGCTGGTCCCGCAGACGGAGGGGTCTCCGAGGGGGCGGGGGGAGAAGATCCAGTAGCTCAGCCCTGCGGCTGCTGCCTTGGTTCGCACCGCAGGGGCAGCGAGGTTGGTTAAGTTTGCAACTTTTCAAAAATTCGCCTTCAGAGAAAAGGGGTGAATTGTTTGCTTCTGATTGAATCGTGACTTTGGGAAGTGCTTTGGGCTGGACGCCTCGGGAGAGGAGGCCGATGGTCTCAGCCTCTCCGGAGGTTTGCTCGGCTTCCCGCCCGTCCTCACGTGTTTGCTTGGAGGAGAGGTTTCAGGAGAGCGGCAGGCGGGCCGGCTGGTGACAGCCAGCCCTGGGAGAGACCGCGGGAAGGACTGACCGGCTGGGCCGCGCAAACTACAACTGCAGTTGGGCAGAGCACCCGAGAAGGAGGCTGGTCACCGGAACCATGAACAATCTGTGAGCGTAGGGACGGGGCTCCAGGACCGGAGAGACTTTGACCCAAGAGCAGCTGTGGTCTTTGGTTGCAAGTCCCTTCTCTGAATATGTTTATGTGGAAGGGATTTTTTGGGGGGCAAACGGAGAGCTCACTTTATTTTAGAAAGACCATGTTCTCCTTCTCTCTTTTGAACGAGGCAGGTTTGGGGTTGCACAAACCGTCTAATTCAGCTCAGTGACCGAGACAAGTCCATTTTCATTTCCTTTTGGTCGGTGCGCCAGCAATTACTTTTAAAGACCTTTTATCTTCTCTGTCTTTTTATTTTCTTTTTGACAGATGGGTGATCCTTTTTTGGGAAGTCTAGAGTAAAATTAACGACTTCAGAAATAAAATGCATCTTCACTGCGTTTGTCTCTCCGATGGGTGACTTTTGACACACACATGACAGGAAGACGGAGGAGGCAAGGCGTAGACGGTTTAGGAATGGGGTTTGGGACGGAGCCAAGCGCTCGACTGAGGAAGGGGGCAAGTGTGGAGGAAGACTGGGGAGCTGCAAGCCCCTCAGCCCCAGATGAGGCTGGGGGCGCTCCAGTAACGCCAGTGCACCTCACTTTTGCCTGTTACCTCAGCCCCCAGCTTGGTGTCTAGTGCTCACTAGTGTTACCTTATTTGCCTCCTCAAATCCTGTGAGGTAGGTGCTAGTATTTATTCCCAATTGACGGATGAGGAAACTGAGACACAGAGAAGTTCAAGGTCAGCTGGCTCAAAGTCGGTGGCTAGTGAAGGGCAGGACTTTGTCTGCATTGCTGGGCAGCCAGCCGCCGGGTGGATCTCTGCGCACAGGGCGTTCTCAGCACTGGGAGCCACCAAAGGAGCAGGAGGAGGGTGGGGGGTGAGGAAGAGGAGGCTGGGACCTGGCCCAGGCTTGCATGCCCTGCAAACTCCCGGTGGACTCCACGAGACTTTGGAAGCTTCTGCCCTGTGTCCGTCCCTGTGCTCATGACCAGAAGCCATGGCTGGCCGTGGGGAGTGGGTTTCCCAGGGGAGGAGCCAGAAAGCAATACAGCACTGGGGGCCCTTCTTCGATAGTCAGCTACGCGGGCTCTTCTGACGTCGTGGTGTTCCCGCTGGGGCCCCTCGGGCCGTCACCCTATCTTCCGCTGAGGCTGATGCCGGGCATCGTGCGCACGAGCCTTCCTGAATGCCTCGGCTCAGTGGTGATTACCTCCCTGTGGGTCCCCAGGGAGAGAGCCAACGTCCCACAGCTCAGCCCACGATTAGGGTCACAGCCTTATTTCTGCCGAACATAAAATTAGGGCAGCTTTGCGGCTGCGCCCCCGCCCCCCCCCACCTCATCCATCCACCAACTTAGCGGCCCACTGCAGGGGCTTCCTTCAGTGTCGATAAAATCCAGCGGGGACACATCTGGCCCCTTTGCTCCCCTGTGCTCCCACAACACCCCTTCCAGCTCCTTCTGCGTTTCTCCCTCCGGTGCCTCTTGCACCTCGTCCCCCCTCCATTCTGTGCAGCCCAGGTCCTCTGGCCACCAGCTGGGTGACCAGCTCTCTGTCTGATCCCCGAGTCTGCGGGTGTGTGTCCCTCAGAGAGTGGGGATTGGTCTTTTCACTAAAACTTAAATCTGCTTAAAACATTTAATAAAGTCGAACAGATGCTCCTTTCTGGGTAGAGAACTGAATGTCCCCCCAGCCCGAAGCTTTTCCCTGGTCGGATGAATTCCGTGTGGCTTGTTGTTTAAACGGGTCTCAGGCTGGGACTGATTTCAGGGGATCGTTTACTTACTCATGTGACTAATTGCCGCAGAGGGCCAAAGCCATGGATTTTGTCAGACGTTCCTCTGACTTTGGGATTTGCTGGAGCCTGGTGGGCAAAGAGTGGCTGCTCCAGCTGCCAGGGCTTGGTGCCCGCTGTGGAAATCCCTGAGCTCACAGCGGCCCCCCTGGGCCGTGCGGGGGCTGCACTGGCCCGAGAGGCCTCCAGAGGGCCGAGTGCTTCCTGGATGGGCCTTTCCTCTCCAGGTCTTCTCCTTGAGGGGGAAAGCGGTGAGAGGTGGGGACTTGGGGACAGAGCCTGGAGCCGGCTGTCAGCTGGATGACTCCATGACCCAGCGTCTTCTCTATCCCCTGTGGCAATGCTTGGTGGGGGAACGAGGGACGGAGGAGAGCAGCTCCAGTGTAGCAAGGGGAGTCGAGTCCAAATTTAGGGCACCGAGAGAGTGGAGGAGGTCTGTGGGGGTGTCTAATTGACATTTCAGTATTAAAGTATGTCAGATGGGCCTGGAGGTAATTTAGCAGGAATCAAAATGCAGGTTAAGGTGTATTAACTGGATCAGAAATCCTAACCACCAAGGACAAAGTTTACAAAGTCATTCTCCTCTCTCTCTGACTGGACCCCCGCACAGGGGGAGAAAGAGTATTCCTTTGTTGACCAAATATGGGTCCCCTGAACACTAACGGTCAGTCCCATTTTCTCATCCAGGTGTGTGTTTTTAAGTTGCTTTTCAAGTTTTTTAAGTGTTTATGTATTTTTGAGAGAGAGAGAGAGCGCAAGCGAGCGAGCAAGGGACACACACACACACACACACACACACACACACACACACAGAATCCAAAGTAGGCTCCAGGCTCTGAGCTGTCAACACAGAGCCCGATACGGGGCTCAAACCCACAAACCATGAGATTATGACCTGAGCCAAAGTTGGATGCTTAACCGACTGAGCCACCCAGGCGCCCCTTAAGTTGCTTTTCAAAAGAACTTATTTAGGAGAGCCAGGAGCAAGATTTTCATGCAATGAAGGCATACATTTAGAGAATCAGTCTTAAAAATGACACCCACCATCACCCTATTTTTGACGGAGTGGGGGGGTCCTGTTGCATAATGTATCAGTTGACAGCTATTAATTAGACCTAAGACCCCTTTGGGAAAACATCCTCCTAAATGTCACCACTCTTTCCTTGCATCGGCTTGGATGGGGTGTTGCAACTCGGCGCCAGGGTTCTGAGCCTTTCTTTCCTCCAGACGTTGCCCACAAAAGGACTGAGGCTGCCAGAGGCATGGAGGGAGCACACTGAGGACATTTAAGGGCAAATCTTGGGACCCACATGCCTGTCCTTAGCACAGAATCAGAAGCCACTGCCTACACATTAAATCTCTAAAGAAAGAAGAGAAGAGTGAACCATGCTGGAGAGGGATCTGCAAGGGGAGGGTCTGCCCACTTAAATCTTGGCATGGGGGCATAGAAAGGAAAAGATTATTATTTTTTTTCTAAAGAAACCATCACTTGGGGCTTACTAGGTAGCCGTCGTGATAACCCACTGCTAAGATAAATAGTAGGAAACATCACTAACATGAAAATTGTCGTCGTGTGTGTGTCTTATGATGTCACGGTGAATGGTGCAGATGCGGGTGGACGGAGGAGCAGGCTTGCAGACCACTGTGCGGGGTAGACCAGTTACACACAGGTTCTGAGCGGAACTGTGTAAAATGTGGATTTTACAACTGGCCCCAAAGGCCTGGAAACAGTAGGCCAAATGACAGTTCTATTTCTTCTATAATTTTAACCTCATTTGGGGATGTCCCAGTGGCAGAGACACAGGACGATCCAGCAGGATCCATGTGGTTTTTCCAGATCACTCTGAGATAGCACTCTCTCTACTCTCACTGGGGACGGTGGGTCTAGAAGACACCGCTTCCAACTTGGGTTCCAAATTCAACTTTCCTGGGATGGGAAGAAGGCACAGTTCAGCCTGGGAATGTGTTTGCTGGGCTGCTGGTTGTCATGGATTGCCATAGACTCTGTTCCCCCGACCCTGCATCTCATTATCGAATGGTGTGTGGTTAAGAAGTCTCACTGTTTTTCTCTTTTGAATTCTAAGAATGACAGGATGCAAGATGTATTTTTTTCTTTTTTGGGGGAAAGAAAAATTGAGTCAATGACTCACAACTGATTTTATTAAGCGTTTACTTGAATAGTGTGATCAAGATGAAAAGGAAATATGGGGTTTTGTCACGGAAAGTGCCTTGAATTTCTGATGAATACGTTCTCTGCATTTTTAAAAAATTATAATTTCTGCCTCTTTGCTTCATTAGAGGTGTTGTTATAGGTGGAAGGCATTCACACTTCTGTCTCAGTGAACTGTGTGCCCTGTACTCTTTGAACACCTGAACAATATCCCAAGCCCAAGCCGGGGCTTTTCATTAATTTAGAATGGTTTTCTAGAAATGGGTTCTCACTGGGGGGAAAAGAAGGACTTGAGGGGATGCATATGCATAGATTTATGTGATATTTGGCTGGTAGCTTTATAAAACACAGCATTAAAGCTCAGCCTGGTATTGTCTTGGTCTGTTCTGGCTGCTCCTATCACAGATTGAAAGGCTTATACAGCACAGAAATTTATTGCTCACCACCCTGAAGGCTGGGAGTCCGAGATCAGGGGGCAGCATGGTCGGTGAGAGCCCTCTTCTTGGTTCCTAGGTAGCCATCTCTTTTCTGTGTCCTCACTTGGTGGAAGAGGGGACAGGGAGCTCCCTGGGGTTTCTTTTCATGAGACATAAGTCCCATTCCTGGGGGCTCCCCACTCATGACCTGATCACCTCTCAAAGACCCCACCTCATCGTGGCTTCGCCTTGGGGGTTAGGATTTCAGCACATGAGTTTTAAAGAAAACACACACCCAGACCATAGCAAGTATTGTGGTTGCCTTTTATTTATCAGCATTATCCCACCTAGACTGTGAACTTCCGGGGACCGGAACAGCTTGACATGGTCTGAAAGACCCGGTTCCTGGTCTGGCACTGGGTAACGTTCCCTTATTGGATGAATGAATGCATTTCGGGATATGGTTTTATCAGTTAATGTGACCAACAGACCAGACACCCTCTTTTCTAAATGTTGAGATTTGTGGTCCTGATAGGTTTGGAGAAGAAGAGTTCTATCTTTTGTTTTTTACTCTTGGTTTGAAAGCTGGGTTTGCCATTGAAATCCTCTTAAGTTGGAAGTGGATACGTTGTCATATATACAAAATAAATGCGTTTACAGCAGGCAGAGCAATGAGAGCAACTGGAGAGAGTATGGACAAAAAGAACTCTTGACATTTGGAAAAATGTCAAGGAAAACAGGGACGCTGAGGGAGGGACAGAGAATTCTAATATCCTATAGCTAGCTGGGGGTCGTCTCCACTGGGACCTTCTCACTTCCGATAAGCTCTATGAAATTCAAACAAAAGGAGCTTCAGCCAGAGAAGCAGAGCCCGTGAATGCCCTGCCAAGCTGTTGGCAGTATTGAAATAGAAAACCAATTTGACTGTGCTTACAGGGGGATAAGAGAGTGCCCGAGAAGATCTTTACAAAGATTCATGCCGAATCACGGTCGTCCGGACTACGGATCCTGGCACACTGCTGAAGGCAAAATACACTTTGTGTCCAGGAAGCACATCGCATATTCGAATATTGTAATTCTTATTTAAAATCAGCCGTTGATATTTCTCTTAATTATCCAAGTGTTTTAATTCTAGCTGCATATTTAAATATTTTATATTGATTTATATGTGAAATAGGAAGATGTGACCATTCCTACGCAAAAGGAGATGGATGCGCGTGTCTTCCCTGGGAAGTTAGGCACGGAGCTGTCCCACAGGCTGTGCCTCTACCTTCTTGTCATCCCGAGGTATCAGCTGTTTACCATTCTTCGTCCACCTTTGGAATGAAGTGAGGTATAAGTAATGAGAGGTACAGGTGTCTTTCGGGAATGGATACGAGAATGTTTTACAGATAACTGTTTTGTGCTATAAGCCAGACAAGCCTGCCACACCCACCAGTGGCCCAGACCTATAAATCCAGCATCCATTTCCGGAACAATTCTGTGGAAGTTCAGGCATCAATCTGCTTGAATATTGTTTTTGTCTTGCAAATAGCCCGAAATCTCTGCTGCAGAATCTCATTGAATTGCTTCTCATTCCACTTGTGAAAGGGAAATGCCTGGCCACGTTTATAACGCTGCCGGTGGAAAAATTAATCACTCACTAAATGCCATTATTTTATATTTTACTCTTAAACTGCCACCTTATAAATAAAAAGAAGACAAATTAGAATCATAAAGCAGGTAGGTAATCATCCACAAATTGAAAACTCCCTTGCAGAACATCTAAGGGGAAGGGAGCCAAAAAGTGTGGATTGATAGAATTATCGCAGTGAGGCGATTTTCATACCACACGGGAAGCTAGAATAGAGAGTGGGAGAATCCTTTTCCCCATTTTGAGGATCGTCATGGGCTTTACCAAGATGGAAATATCTCAGGTCATCCATACCTCAATCCTTCACTCAATGGTCTGGAATGGCTTTTGAGTGTTAGTTTTTAAATATTTTTTAAGACTATTTGATAGCTATTTGATACCTGAGGTTGGACCTGGCTTGGCTGGAGATTATGCTTTTCCTGCCATCAAAATCCCAAGTTGGAGGAGTGTCGTGACAAAAGAAACGGTTATCGGTCCTTATAACGCCCCACCTGTGGCTTGGCTAAGATTCTAACAAAGGGATTAGTTATTTTAATTTTACGCGACGCCTGGAAAGAGGACCCTGCAGGTTAACAACACTCATCAACTTTTGTCTCACCCGAAACAAAACAGTTAAAATGGGACAAGGAAGTGTGTTCTCTCTTTTTTCCCCAAGATCTTCTTCTTTAGTCAATATACTTTTATGTCCATCAAGTGCTAAGTCCCACTACTTAAAAATTAAGAAATTATGCCTGTTATTATTATTTTTAAATATTTCTGAAAGATTTTTAAGTTTTAAGTAATCTCTATACCCAACGTGGGGCTCAAACTTACAACCCCAAGATCAAGGGCTGTATGCAGTACCGGGGGTAGAGGTAATCAAGTTCCAGTGAGGTCCTAGGATGGGCCCTAATTCAGTATGACTGAGGGCCCTGTAAAAAGGGGAAATGTGCGGGCGCCTGGGGGGCTCAGTAGGTTAAGTGGCTGACATTGGGTCAGGTCATGATCTCACAGTTCATGGGTTCAAGTCCCACGTTGGGCTCAGAGCCTGGAGTCTGCTTTGGATTCTGTGTCTTCTTCTCTCTCTGCCCCTCCCCTGCTCACACCCTGTCTCTCTTTCTCTCTCAAAACTAAACATTAAAAAATTAATTAATTAATTAACAAATTCTTAAAAAAAAAAGAGGTGTATGCACTACCAACTGAGCTAGGCAGGCTCCTCCTACTTGTTTTTAAATGGAAGATTCTTGTATATATAGTTTCTGTATTAAGTAACATCACTCTTTCATTAGGAATTATTAGAAAAATCGCACTTTCCTTTCTTTGAGCCTGGCCAAATGGCACAGTATACCTGGACTTTTCTTTTTCACATTTCCTGACACCTGTTTGATACACTGTGAGATCCCCCAATGCCATGAATTTGACAAATAGTCTTGGTAACGGTGCTTCTTTTTGAGCCTGACTTGATGGCTGTGGTTTAGAAGTGCTGGTTGGTGCTCATGAAGATATTCTAGAATTAATCTAGCAAGATTAGTTCACATTTCCATTGTTTTCTTCTTGCTTTGCTGACAGTGTTAATATTCTTTTCAATCTGTGAAATTTTATGCAGGAATTTTATGGGGATAAAAAAATACATGTCATAAAATTTACCACCTTACCCATTTTAAGTGTATAATTCAGTAGTGTGTTTTTTTTCTGTTATGAAATAGACCTCCAGAACTGTTTCATCTTGTAAAACTGAAATTCCATTCCTATTCAACAGCAAGTCCCCTCTCCTACCCCCCTTCTCCTCGGTGGCCACTTTTCTACTTCCTGTGTCTATGCATCTGACTCCTCTAGGGATCTCACAGCCGTGGAACCACACAGGATCTCTCCTTTTGTGCATGGCTGATTATACTCAGCATAAGTCCCTCCAGGTTCGTCCGTGTTGTAGAGTTTGACTATGCAACACTTTTTTTAAAACAGTTTTTTAAGTTTACTTATTTTTTTTGAGAGACAGAGAGAGCACGCGAGCCCGAGCAGGAGAGGGGCAGAGAGAATCCCCAGCAGACTCCACACTGTTAGCATAGAGCCTGATGCAGGGCTTATTCTCACAAAATGTGACATAATGACCTGAGTCGAGAAGAAGAGTCGGATACTTAACTGACTGAGCGACCCACGTGCCCTATGTGAGACTTGTTAAAAGTCACTTACTACTCAATGGGGAGATTAGTTCAGTGAAAGGTAGATTACATAATCTATAAATCCTCCTCCCGGAGCCCAAGGAGCTGCAGTGCCACACGTGGTGGTATTCTGAGAGCAAGCCAAGAGTCACGGGACTCTCGTCCTTCACTGTTCACCAGGTGACAATGTGGGTGCCAATCCTGAGAGGAGCTATTGATAAAAACCTAGTTTCGTCCTTATTCACCTTCGATTCTAAGCAGATATAAAGACAAATGTTAAAGCTTTCTTCACCGTGCAGGTGGGAATTAAGCACCTTACAGCCCCAGAGATGCCATTCTTGGCCGCAGTCCATCAGTGGCGCCCCCTGGGGTGTGCTGTGCACGACTTGTGCAGCAGAACATGGTGGCCCTGCCCTTTCCTGGGGTGTAGTCACCCTGCTTAAAAACTACTGACCTAGAGAAACACCGTCATTTCTGTGGTCCTACTTAGAATTCAGAGAATTAGAGGAGACCATATATGTCATTTCATTCAAAGGAGTCATTTTCCAATAGGGAACCGAGTGCCTAAAGGCAAATTTTGTTCAAAACCACAGAGCTTCTTGAGGAGACGCCAGCATAGGCTTCACTTACACATTTCCCATCCTATTAAATTTCTCATTTTCTGTCATACCCTGGACACAACCCAATTTCTTTTACACCTGCCCCAATTCCATTTAGGCCTTGGACATGAAATATATGAAAAACAATATTGTCCTCGATTTTTTTTTCCTATTAGTCTTCAGTGAAAAAAGAGCCCCTACAGAAATCTTAACAAAGTCATTCTTTCCTCCCCCAGGTCTTCCACTTTATTTCTAGAGGTTCAAGTGTGCACTCTGAGCCTCCCCGCAGCCCCACATCCCAGTAACACAAGGAGAGGTTGTAAACGTTGGCACACCGCTGCCGTGAAAAGTCCCTCCTGGAGATCTCTGTTGACAAAATCTTTTTCTGCCTCACCTGGCAGTTTCCTTGACTTTGACTTTACACCGGTCACCTTCATTACCTTGCCTTAACCCCCATGGTCCTGGGTAAGAAAGAGCATTCTGAATCCCTCCCCCCTCAAAAAAAAAAATCTTAAAAAAACCTTTCTTTAGGAAATGGCAGCCCTTTCTATGGTCAAAGCCACTGCATGTGTAATTAGTAATCACATATTTGGTCAGCCACATTTCCTTCCACCTTCTAGATTATGAAATTTGAAAGGACAGAGGCTGTGTCTTCCACACTTTTCCACTCCCCAGTGCGTGCCATTCAGCCTACGTGGATGGGGACTCCATTGCGTGCTGTGCATTGTGCTGGGTGAATGAATGAGATGTTGATGAGAGGGGGACAGAATCACGTAAAATTAACTGGCCTACGGGTCTACTCACTGCATGAACTGATTGCCAAGGCAGCACTGACTAAAGCCACTGTGGAGGCTTAGGAAGGGGGAGAAGGATGTGTTCAGATAAACCTTCCCTGTGGAGTCCACACTTCCAGAAAAAGGATCTACATACATATTGATTAAGGTACAACCACCGTGGCTAATGGTTAGTCTTCAAAGTCATGAAGTTTAGGACCACATAGGGATGTGGCAATCTTCAAGTCCAATGAACAGGTAAGTATCTAGGATGATGCTATAGTTGATTTCTACCTCTTACCTCCTGATATAAATTGCTATACATGTGTCAGACATTCTTCTACCCTTAGGAAGATGAAAATACCCAGTGAATATTTGGGTTCTGTTAACTTGTCACATCTCCCTTTAAAAGTGCTAAGTGAGTAAAATCTGTTTAGTCCGTTGGAAGAAGAGGACTCGGGTATGGTCAAGAAGACTTTCAGAATTGTGCATACCATTTTATTTTAAAAGGTCCATGTTCTACTTGTGAGCGATGCCGGAGTGACTTTAGATACGCCTGTAGCCTACGTCCTGTGCGAGGATCAGCGTTTGTCCAGAGTGAAGGATCACCGCACACCTCATGCCCCAGGGGCCCTGGTGGCGTCATTTCTTCTCTTTGGAGTTTGTTCAAGGCATGGGCTCATCCCTATATTTATAACTCCGTTCTCACATATGCATAAGTCCTGTCAAAATATAGAGATAATACAGTGCCGCATCGCAAATATTATTTCTGGCAACATCCTATACCTCAGTCATGTGGGCTATTTTACCTCCTCTGGAGGATAACTTCTTAAAATAGAGGTAGCAGTTTGACAAGTCGTCACCAAATACCTCGTGCACGTTTATTGTTATTTTTCCATCTAGATTTAATCCTTGCCATCTTTAAGACAGATTCAATTCAGGGGCACAGTTTAGTGAATTTCCCTGCCATCATTTAAAAAAAAATTTTTTTTTCTGAGTTCTTGCTGAGAGCCAGGTTGGCTGAATTCCATGAGAGAGCTCCCTGACAGTTGAATTTCAGATGAGGATTTTGAATTTTTGCAAAATCATAAAGGCAGCGCCTTGTAACTTTAGGGTTACAAGCAGTGCCCTCAGGGGACCCCACTCTTGGCTCCTCTGTCCCTTTTGTATTTTAGATGAAGAAGGGACTGAAGAGTCAAGCAGATCCTCTCAGGAATGAGGCGATGTAAAGGCCAGAAGCAGCTCTACAATTGTTTGCTCCCACCCCAATTCGGGAGAAGCCTCTTTTGAGGGGACGGTAGCTCAGGCAACACTGGAAAGTCGTGGGGGAGCCTGCGGGGCAGGGCAGCGACACATCTGTTCTCAGTATTCAATAGTCTCTCAGGTTTTGCGTCCCTCTCTCTCCTCAACTCTCTTTCGTGAGGCCCAGTGAAAGAAATGTGGGGCTCCATGGTAGACGTTATTAAGAATTTAAAGACCGGGGGCTCCTGGGTGGCTCAGTTGTTAAGCATCTGACTCTCGGTTTCAAGCCATGATCTCACAGTCTGTGGTTCGAGCCCGGTGTCGGGCTCTGTGCTAAGCGTGCAAAGCCTGCTTGGGATTCTGTCTCCCCTTCTCGCTCTGCTCCTCTCTTGCTCATCTCTCTCTCTCTATCTCTATCTCTCTTTCTCTCTCAGAATAAATAATCACACTTCAACAAGTTTTTCAGGACTGTGATGACAGACCTTGGGGCCTTTCTGAGCTGGAAGTCCTATGTGACTGCATGGGTCCATGGCCATGAGGCTGGCCCTGGACGAGGCTGGGAGCTGCCTGGTTCCTTTTTGGTGGGGAGAGAGGGGAAGAGAAGGGGCGTGCACGCTAATGAAATATGTTTTCCCTTTGCAATGTCAGGGGCCTCATATATATATATATATATGTATATATATGTAAATTTTTTTTTCTGTTTTTCCCTGACCAAGAAGAGGTTTTCAAAATGGCCGTGCCTGATCACAGATGCAAACGGTTTGAGGGTCTTCCCTCTGAATGAGATGGACCACTGAGGCTGGCTGTAAGGAAGCCCACCTAACAGTATGCTTGGATAAGAAATCAGATGATTTCTGACCTGACCCTGCAGGTCTGCTGTGAGGTGGGAGTAACAAAAGTGATTAAAAAGCACTTGGAAAGCACACGCTTTGTGACCATATAAATGCTAAAGGATGACCTGAATGTGAAAAATTCCCTGCATTCCAATTCCAACCGTCTTCACCAAGGGTGGGTTGTTGATTCAGATGACCGTTTCCAGCTTGCTCCTATGCTCCTGACTTCTTCCCTGGGGGGTCCGTGTCAAGGGACATGGAGAGCAGGTGCAGGAGGCTTGTTCAATTAAAGAAAGATTTCGTGCTTGGGAAGTAAAGGGCTCTTAATCGAGCAGGAGCCTCGGTCAGGATATGCAGGTGTGAAGCCGTGTGGTGGCCTGAGCTCCAGCCATTCCCACCAGCCCTGTCCCAGGAACGCGACCTTGACCTAAATTATAGCTGAGTTTGTTTTCCAGCAGATTACGTGGGTTTGGATTTTATAGGGATTTAAAAATAAGAGAGGGAGTGAATACCCACCATGAAGGAGGCAGGGCGGGAGGCTGTTGGGAGGCGGTGCTGGTGGTGCTGGTGGTGGTATGTGCGCGCTCTGTTTCCAGCGGGGAGATTGCTAGAATTTTCACCTCCTCAGGGTGCAGCTGATCAAAAACCCCGGGACATCTCCATCCGGTCTACTAATCTGTCTCAGTTCACTCCCCGGGCCGTGACAGCTGATTTATGACAAAGCAGTCCCCTTTCTTCCCGAAGTATACAACCTCAGACTTGTACGTGTTCTGAAGCTATTTTCGTTTTAGTGGAGTGGGGGAAAAAAGCTGGCTGCTTCTTTATTACCAAAAAAGAAAGCCTCCAGCTCTGAAGCCTCGAAACACCCCCTCCCCCTCCTCCATCCGGGAGATGCGAACTGGGGAGCACCAGGGGCTAGGTTAGTATCTGTTTTCCTCTCAAGGAGTCAGTGCACGACACGGCTTTAGCCTCCGTAGGAGGAGTGCACGTGGAAGAGGCCACGACACTAGTTAAATGTGTGAAAAGGAAATCAGGATCCCTGGACGGAGGGGATTACGGAGTCAGAGCTGCCTACACCGCCGTCCGCAAGCCCCATAGTCACAGGTGTGGGAAAGATGTCTGCAGGTGAGGTGTCAGGGTGGACTGGACACCACCGCATGGTGGCTCGCAGGGTCCCCGACAATCATGTGAAGGGTCCCCTGAACCTGTCCGTGCCTTTTCACACACAGAGTTTTGTGTGATGTGGTGGATTTCCACAGTCAGGAGAGTCAGGAAGCACGATCCCTGCTCTGCCACCAGACGGAATGAGGCACAAAATATCTGTGCCATTGATGGCAAGGAAGCCATCAGAGTCAAGTCAATATTTCCCCCTCTAGACAGACAATTGAATCGGCCGGTGTGCTGACTTCCCAACCGTGGGCTGCAACCTAGGGGCTGCAAATCCTAGGGCGTGTCACTAAACCTCTCTCTCATGGTCTCAGGCTGGGTATCCATCAAATTGGAATGATCGTCCCGTCCACTTCAGAGAGTTGTCGTGACAGAGGTGTCACGCCGATGCTTTGCAGAGACACAGCCTGCTGCCTTAGTGCAAAAACAAGACAAAACAAAAACCCTAACTGGCTTCTCTTGGTTAACCGTGGATTTGGCTTACATTCTTTTCTGTTTTGTTCACTTGCTGAGGATGATGAGCGCAGCAGTAGAATGTGATCCGGTCAACCATGGGGGAGTTGGGCGGAGTCCGGCTCCAGCAGGTCCGGGGCTCCCTGAAGGATGGACGGTGTCAGCAAGAGAGAGCGAGAGAGCCACGAGTTTCTTTCTGCTCACCAGGCAGGCATCTCTGCACTGACCGAGAGTCAGCTTTATTTATGGAAAAAATGTACGGGGCCAGCACAGAAGTGGCAATTGCTTTAGACAATGATTTCTGATGACAAATTCTTTGGTATGTAAAAATTTCCCAGAACATAGATTGGTAGAAGACTCGTGCATAATCTTTATCAATAGTAATTGATGTAGGTGACTTAGATGCTTATCACGTGGGGAAGGAAGGTCTCTTCAGCATTCAAATACAAGGCAATGTTTTTAGCATAGCAAAGGCCGAAGTTAGGAAGAAAAACAGGTTTCTCAGGAAATGTAACATTTGCTCCCATAAACACAAAAGAAGAAATTCCTATAAGTTCCTTCACATGGTGCAGTCAGCATTTCAGGGCCAGAATAAGGGGATAGGTCACTCCTGATACCAGTCAACAAGGCGCCTTGGGGGTCGGTGCTCAAATAACAATAATTGAGTGGGGGGTGGACATCGGTCACCATCTGATGGCGGGAGGCCCCCGCCTTGCGAACCTCACCAGGAGTTTTTCTCGACTTTAGTGAGTTCAGAAAATGGCTTCCAGCAGGAGCCATGTGGCCGTGGTGAGTGACCATTTGGCATCCGGGATGGGTGGCTCTTTAGGGGCTACAAGGGCAAGATTCTCCCGGCCATGGTGGCATTCCATTTGGCCGTGCTCTGGCCCTCATTCGATTATGCCCAGCACTCCGTTCTACCAGCTGGACTGGGGAAAGGAGGCAGGAATGAAGTACTGGTGTTATGGCTGAAAGCCAAGTAAAGAGGTCTTTCTCTGTGGCCTCTGTAATCTGGGGAAACGTGGCTTTTCTGGACTCATGGCAGCTTCTCTGGCCTTTGAAATATAAAAGTGTCCTAAAAATAACGTGACTATGGGAGGGATAGGCAGGCTTGGTGTCTTCACGCTGGTGTGCCGTAGGTTTCATTTAGTTCTAGAAAACTGGCTCTCCTTATTGGTTTTTCCCCCTCATCATCTGTGTAAAGGTCGATTTGTCCTTTACTGAGTTAGTTTATAGGCACATCTCTGTTTCTGCCTTTATATTTATCTTTTATTGGCAGCACCGCACCTTTCTTCTTTCTCTTGGCTTTGGGCTGACCGGCCGTAGCTCCGGGATGGGGAGAGAAAGCTAATCTCTTCTGTTTTTTTCTGCTCTGCTTGGATCTGGTATCTTCCGTGAGAAGTCATGCACGCTTGGGCACCTGTGTGTTTGTCTGAGAGCCTACTATTGCCTTTTGTGTCAATCACAGCAGCCGCCATAGAAAGCATCTGCCTTTTACCCCCACGACCTGTATCTTAAGGGTGTTCTAAGGAACTGGCCCCATGTCAGGAGGGCAGAGAAGGAACATTCCTCTGGGTGCAGTTCAGATGTGGAAGGTGGATGATGACCTCCACCTTCACGGATCATTCTGGCACCTTGCAGATCTGTGGGGCCAATGGAGGGGGCTGGGTACTGGCTCACGCTTCCTTTCCAACTTCAGCCATGTGGGGACTCTGCCGACGGGTCAGCCCCCACACACTGCCCCCAGGCCACTCGGTTCTCCCCGCTTCCTTCGGTCACCACTCTACTCCCCTCCCCCTTCTTCTCTTTCTAGAAAAAATACAAATTTTCATTTGTATCAATGCACAAAACACATCCACACTGGGATTAGAGGTCCAGGAAACTTTGACTGAAATTAATATTAGCTAACAGGTAGAGACTACATCCTTTATGAAAAAAAAATCACAAATCCTAATATTCTCTCTTTAGATTCTCATGATAGCCATAGGAGCTATAGGTTTAATTTAATTTAATTTAATTTAATTTAATTTAATTTAATTTAATTTAATCCTTCGTGGAGAAGAAACAGAGCAGATGAAGAAGCCAAGATGTGAAGAGTGAAATCACTTGTTAAGGGTCCTTTGGCCACTTGTGAGAGCTGGGGCTTCTCCTGGTCCCCAAACTGCTGAGCCCAATGTGCCTTTAGTACCTTAGCTTATTGCAAATTGAACAAAGCAGAGAGGAAGGAGGCAGACTTCTTTCGAAACCTGACTTCCCATTCTGTTGCCATCTAATTCCTTTCAGGGAGCAGATCCATGCCCCGAGGCTGTTTTCATCCCTGGAATTCTTCTGACAAAGCGGGTGTGTTGCTGCCCCAGCTTTTTAGAAACAGGAACTGAGGCCCAGAGAAGTCAAGTGACCTGCTCAGGGTCACACAGCTGCTAAGTGGCAGGGCTGGCTGGGAGAGTCTGGATGGGTTGATTCCAGGATTGCAGGACACATTCCTTCCTTTTCTTTGTTTCTTTCCCTTCCTTCCTTCCTTCCTCCCTTCCTCCCTCCCTCTCCTTTCCTTCCTTCCTTTCTTCCTTCTTTCTTTCACTTATTTACTGGGTCATGTTTATTAAGGTATAATTTGCATCTAGTAAAAGCTATCTGTTTTAGTCGTGTGGTTGTTGGGTTTTGACATGAGTGCTGTCTTATCATTGAGATCCCGACTATTTTCCACCCCGTGGAGTTCTTTGTGTGCCTTTAGGGCCAGTGTCTTCCTCCACCCTCCGCTCCAGAACCTGCATTCTTCAGCATCACACCTTAAGTAACAATTTCCCAGTTTAGGACATGAGCATTTCACAGGGTCTCGAGAAGGGCGTGGCCACACAGGCCTGCACAAGTGGGTTAAAACTGAGAGCCGAAGCCTGAGAATGCAGGGAAATGATCCAGAGAGTGAGCACACTTCCGGTCCTCCTAGATCACACCTGTGTCTCAAGCTGCAGAGAGGTCGTCCAGTGATAGGGGAGCCCTTGCCCCCGCACAGCGGCTGCAGCTCCAGTTGATAAATGGGTTTCCATTCTGTTCCTTAAATGGACGCTCCACCAGCTGCTCACCGGGCCTCCTCAAGCCCATCTGGGAGGGAGGGCTAGGGAGGCTCCCTTGCCACACAGCAAAGAGGAAAGTGCCTCAGGGCCACCTCGGGTCCCCACTGTGGTCACTTTGCCCACACCTCCTTCCCTCATGCTTGCTGGTGGCTGGGAAACCCAGGGCTCTCGGCTGGACAAGGGTTTGACGAGGACATATACCTTCCTTCTCGCCCAGAGACGGCATCCAGCCTCCATGCAGCTCGGGGTTCAGGAGAGCATTCAGCTCATGCCTACAGAATTGCACACCCTAAGGAGAGGGGGTACCCCGAGTGGTGCAGCAGGAGGACACCCTGCTTTGTGCTCAGGGCGCCGGAGCACGGCAGCAAAAGGGGCTAGTCATAGGCTTGGGTAGCTGTAATCCATATAACCAGCAAAGGGTTCGTATCTAAATTAGTACAGAGCTCTGAAAAATCAATAAAATGACAAGCAGTTAGGTGAAGAATGCAAACAATTAATTCATACAATGAAATCCAGCAGAGCAGTAATTTGAAAAGAGAAGATACTCAATTTCAGGGCGCCAGGCTGGCTCAGCCAGTACAGCGTGTGACTCTTGATCTGAGGGTCCTGAGGTCGAGCTCCACATTGGGCATAGTAGAGCTTACATTAAAAAAAAAAAATGATGCTCCATTTAGGCAAATGCAAATGAGAACTACAATAAGAAACTCCCCACAAGATTCTATTTTATACCCATTAGATTGTAGAAGGTCGGTAGGTCTGATACAGCACATAGGGAAATGAGAACACTTTAGATTTTAGATAAATAGTTACAACCATTTTAGAGAACAATTTGTATTCCCAGTAAAGGAGGAAAAAAAAAAAAACCACAGACCTTTCTTGTGTGTGCATCACGCCTAAGTGGAGAAGCCTTCCCATGCTGCTGTTGGCCACGCCAGTCGACCAGAGCTGTTGTGACAAAGTTCCCCAGGCCAGCTGGCTTAGACAACAGAACTGTATTGTCCCACAGTCCTGGAAGCTGGAAGTCCAAGGGCAAGGCCTCAGAAGACTGGTTCCTTCTGAGGCTGTGAGTCAGAATCTGCCCCAGGCTCTGCCCCTTTGCTTACAGATGACCATCTTGTCCTGGCTTCTTCCCCCTATGCAGGTCTGTGTCCACGTTTCCCATTAAAATTTTTAAAAATGTTTATTTTGAAAGAGAGAGAGTGAGCGAGCAAGCAGGGCAGGGCAGAGAGAGAGGGAGACACAGAATCTGAAGCTGGATCCAGGCTCTGAGCTGTCAGCACAGAGCCCGACACGGGACTCAAACTCATGAGCCATGAGATCATGACCTGAGCCCGTCAGACGCTTAACCGACTGAGCCCCCCGGGCACCCGCACGTAGGGCCCTCAGTCATACTGAATTAGGGCTCATCCTAAGGACCTCACTGGAACTTGTTTACCTCTGTATGGACCCAGATTCCTAATAAGGTTACTTTCTGAGGTACTGGGGGTTAGTACTCAACTTTGGGGGCACAAAATTCAACAAATAACACTGCAAATACTGTGGTGACTTCCACCCGATTTCAAGGACCATCCAGAACCTTCCATGCCCCTCATTTTCAAAGAGAATTGACAGCCACACAGTCTTATGATGCTTTTTGAGCCTAGTTGAATAAACAAAGCAAAGTGATTTTATGGGCATATTTGAGATACGTGGATTTGAAATTTTAGAGGCGTTTACTATAAATGAACTTAATAGGACATGAGCTCATCCATGATGAACTCACAAGATACATCGTCAAATATACAAAATTAGAGTCTCCCACACAGAGGCCAACGCATAGCAATTGTTCTCAGAGTTCCAGAAAATAACTACGTATGAAATTGTATGTGTGGAGGCGCCTGGGTGGCTCATTCGGTTGAGCATCCGGCTTCGGTCATGATCTCACAGTTCGTAGGTTCAAGCCCTGCGTCGGGCTCTGTACTGACAGCTAGCTCAGAGCCTGGATCCTGCTTCACATTCTGTGTCTCCCTCTCTCTCTCTGATCCTCCCCTGCCTGTGCTGTCTCTATCTGTCTCTCAAAAATAAATAAATAAATAAATTTTCATAAAAAAAAGAAAGCGTATGTGTGGCGTGTGGCCATTTTTATAAAACCGAGACTATACTTGTGTGTGTCCACACAGAGAAAAGATGGGGAGGAAATATTCTAGAATAGTTCATGAAATGGTAACAAAGATTTACCCTGATGGTTTGGGTTATGTGTAGTTTATGGTTTCCTTCTTGTACATTTATTTTCTGAAATGTTCATAATGACCATATTCTAGCTTTATAAATAGAAAACAGTTATTTAAAAAGGAAATGGGTACAGGAAAGGTTCTTAAGGGGGAAAATACTAATTTAAAAACATGGCTGTAGGACAAGGTATAAAGTGAATTTCAATAAGACGAATCGCGCACGACTTCCTAAAGATGAGGGTCCGCTTGTAAACGGTTGCCTAAACCACAGCAGTGCTGATTATTTCTATTACCATGAAGGTCAGGATAAAAATGCGAGGGCAGAGTACAGCATCGGGGTGGAATTTGGCCTTTGAGTCTTTCCTGGGTGAGAGAGAGCGCACAGCAGGGGAGGAAGAGGTATGGGGGTTACTTCACTCGCCTTTGAAGATCCCTCACTTTTTTATTCTCATTTTTTAGCCAGCTTTTTTTTTTTAAACCCTTCCAGCCGAAGTTCTCTTTTCACATTAGTTTTTACACCTTTAGGGATTAAATTAGTGGAGTTTCTAATGCTCCATTTTCAGAATGTTACTAGGAGAGTGATAGGTGACTTAAAATGTCAGTGGCAAGAAGTTAAATCCATTCTGTCCTTATCACCTAACGTGGGCATAAAAGTAACTTCTGCTCTTCAGACAAATTCAGGGACATTGATTTGGAAGAGGCTTTTAATGCCGTGACTTTGATGTCCCCGAGAAGCCATCCTTCAATGATCTGGTGGCCCCAAGCCATCATCAACGACTTAATGGCCCGCGTGGATTTTGCTCCACTGTTCATTTAATGTCTGATATTTCATCCAAGAGACTCAGGAGCCTCTGTCAAGAAAGTGTTAACTATAATACCACGGGAAGGGGAAGGCGCCTAGGCGGCTCAGTAAGTCCTGTGTCCGAGGACACAGGTCATGATCTCATGGTTCATGCGTTCGAGTCCCACGTCAGGCTCTGTGCTGACAGCTCAGAGCCTGGAGCCTGCTTCAGATTCTCTGTCTCCATCTCTCTCTGCTCCTCTCCTGCTCACACTCTATCTCTCTCTCTCAAATATAAATAAACATTAAAACATTTTTAAAATAAAAATAAAATAAACTTAAAAAGCCACAGCAACGTGCATTTTTGTTTCTTTATAAACACGGTGATTGAAGGAAAGCACAGAGAAAGTGCCGGGAAGGGTGAACTGAGGTCTTCGGGGTTGGTCCCCACTTGACGTCTCTCCCATGCGGGGCATCGATTCTGAGAAACCTATCTGAAACATCAAGGTCCCCGAGCACAAGCCTACACCAAGGCAGGCAGATTTGTGGTTTTCTTCTTACTTGGGAGCTGTCTGAGGAGCTGTTCATCACCATGCTACCATTTCAGGCTCACTAGAAACCCCCAAACCATTGGAAATGGGGAAATCAACAACAGCAAGATGGCACCAAGGAGAAAAATTACTTAAGAGAGAATGTGTCCTTCGGGGATAGATGGCGTTAAGTAGCACTTGCTAACAAGAGCTTTCAAGCCACCATGGGAATGAGATGGAGTTTTCTTTCCTTCTTTTGCCAAATCTCTGCAACTAGTTGGTAGACAGAAGCCAAGAGAGGCCAGATGATGGGAAGAGAGAGCAAAGCACTTTAAAAAAAATGCGTTAAAACAAATACTTTGCCTTCTCTTGATATAGAGACGCCGTCCACTTGATAGCACCATGTAATGCTTCCTGTGTCGTGCACAGTCATTGATGGACAGGGGGAGCATGCCTGCTCGTTGCCAGGTCCCAACACGTGGCCAGCAGGAGCCGGAGGCTGTGATCTGTCCTTCTTAGAGGCAGGGACAGAGGCTCCAGTAAGGGATGCACAGCCGGTTGGGGGTGCTGTGACTCACACTGAGCAAAATATGAAAAAAGAAAACACTTGACTCTCCTCACTCCTGTGAATGGTGGGCCCTCACCTGTGCCCCGACCTTAGTCATCTTGGGCCAGGCTCTGACCCAGTTCATTGAGGTGACTGGCTTATTGCAGATGGTTTTGCACATCGGTGAATGTACCTCATTTTGACAACCAGCTTAGAAAGAATCTTTTATTTCTTAACCTGCGAGAGACCAAAGCCCTTTAACGGGAGTATTTTCCTTCTGCAGCAGAAGTGAGAGGCGGGTGGGCAGCCCATTTCACTTCTTTCCCGACGGCTTGATGACAGGGCTGGGAAGTCCTATCTTCGGGAGCCAGAGGCCACTGTGGACCTCTTTCCATGAGGGCTTTGTCTTTTCTCCAGCGCTGCCAAAGCACATGCATGCATAGAAATCTCTCCAATATTTGGCGGCAAAATAGATGAGCCTCTTGGGGAAACTGAGGAAGAAGGGGTGGAGAGGGGTCGAGACCCCGGGGCTAGCCTGGGACACTTACTCGAGAAGGCCTTTTACTTCCAAGTCTAGGAGGGTTTGGAAGGGGTGACCTTCTAGTGAAATCAGATCTCACTAAACCAAATATCAAGCCAATACGTATACAGTACAGATTTAGCCACTTAAATGTACAAGTGTAGCTTCAGAAAATATTCTCGAACTGTCATTTGGACCCTAAATTTAACCTGCTAAAAATTCATTTCACATTTCATTCTCTTCAAACTTCTGGAATGAAAAGTAAATATCTTTCAACAGGAACCCGTGTTTCATCCTGCAAATGAAACAGTGCGTCCTGGCTGAATGATTTTCCAAGTCGACGTAGGCTGTCCAGTGCTCTGAGTTTGCACTGACGAAGAGGGAGGTTTTGGTCATTCAGTTTCATCTACGACACAGGACATTAACATACTGATTTTACAGGTGTCCGCGGCAAAGCAGGAAAGATGAGGCCCGCCAGGGCAGTATTCTGGAAACTGTATAATAAAAACCCATACAATGACGGCATGAGCTCATCACCTATAGTTGTGAAAAAGCTAAAAATGGAAGTTTTCAAAGACTGTATTAGAATAATTTTCTAAATCTTTGAAATTGCTTAACTCCTTGAATCTTTTACTCTCTTTGGAGGCCCATGTGACCAGGGCTTGGTGGAGCCTCACAGAGCCAGAGGCAAAAGGAAATATCAGTAATACTGGCGATCCCGCCTTTATGTGCAATGCTGATGTCTTGTTTATCATAATTTTTTTCAGTTCTTTTGATTTCTAAAATATTGCATTAAAATATTATTTGCCTTTTTAAAATCATACATTGGGGTATGATCGATAAATGCAACTGTAACATACTTACAACGTAATCGTTTGGTACATGTTCACACTGTGAGAGATTCCCACCTTTGGGGTCGTAACCACATCCCTCGCCTCACATGTTTACCTTTGTTTTTTGGTGGGAACACTTAGGTTCTACGCTCTCAGCAAATTTCGGTTCTACAACACAGGGTTATCAATATAGTTGCCATATTTTGCATTAGATCCTCAGACTTTATTCATCTTATAACTGGACGTTTGTACCTTTTTACCAACCTCCCCCTATTCTCCCACCCCCAGCCCCTGGCAGCCCCTTCTACTGTTTCTATGAGTTTGTCTTTCTCCCCACTCACTCCCTCCTACCCCTCCTTCTTCCCTTCCTCCTTCCCTTTCTCCCTCCCTTCCTTCTTTTCTTCCCTCCTTCCCCTTTTCTCTCTTTCACTTTCTCTCCCTTTCCTTCCTTCCTTCCTTTCTCCCTCCCTCCTTTCTTTCCTTTCCCCTTCCACCCTCCCTTCCCTCTTCCTTCCTTTTCTTCCCTCCCTCCTTCTCTCTCTTTCTCTCTTTCACTCTCTCTCCCTTTCCTTCCTTCCTTCCTCTCTTCTTCCTTCCCTCCTGCTCTTTCTCTTTCTCTCCCTTCCTTCCTTCTTCCCTCCCTCCTTCTCTCTTTCTCTCTCTTTCCTTCCTTTTTTCTTCCCTCCCCCTCTCTCTTCCTTCTTTCCTTCCTTCCTTCCTTCCTTCCTTCCTTTCTTTCTTTCTTTCTTTCTTTCTTTCTTTCTTTCTTTCTTTCTCTCTCTCTTCTTTCTTTCTTTTCTTCCTTTCTTTCCCTTCCTTCTTTCCTCCCTTTCTCCCTCCCTCTTTCCCTCCCTCCCTCCTTCCTTCCTTCCTTCCTTCCCACATATAAGTGATCCCAGGCAGTGTCTGTCTTAATTAATGCCTTTTTTGGTGCCTTCTTACACTCTGTGTCTGGTGCGGATGCCTCACTCACATTACCCAGTGGTGGCTACTCCAGGAACACCGAGATTTTGTAGTAGATCTCACAAGGAAGGATGGAGGACTGAGGAGTAACGCAGTCACTCATTCTCAGAGGAAGGTGGATTTTACCACCAGCATGCCATATGGCTGTTTCTGGGTCTGTTTGTGAAGGCTGGCGCACTACCCCATTTCCTACTGAAGCTGGCACCATTAGGACAGAGGTACTGGTGATGTGTGCGCACCCCTAGATATGGCATACAGGTGGTCAGACATACCGTAGTCTCCACTCTAAGCTCAAAGTGCAGGAAGAAATGGATCCAAAGCCACTTATTTACAGGAAAGTAGTGGTGCCCTGTTCCAATAGTGGTGTATCTGATACAAAGGTATTTTTTGTGATTTTGCAACTGGGTTGAAAGGGTCAGCCAGACAAATGTATGTGCTGAGTCAGACACCTCTCAGATGTCACTTCAGGCTCTGTAGGTGAGGATCCCATAGGTGGCCAGCTCAGCACGGGCTCCGCAGGCTTCAGGGAGGGGTGAGGGGATGGCACGTACCTCCCGCCATGCCAGGTGTCTCCACTTCTGTATGTCCTGCTCTGGGGTTTCTCCTACTCCCCCAACAGACTCCCGTTTTGAGACATCTCCCAGCCTAGCAGCGTCAGGAACTGACGCTTGGTGGCGTGGGTCCGGACTGGTAAGGGAGAGTTGGCGGCTCCCTCGCTTACGCCTCCTCCCAGCGTCCGCTGGGTCATACAGCGGTCAGAGGGCAAGGTCAGTGCCAGGTGCACCTGGCAAGCACCTTGATGATGGGTCTGCCTTCTCTCTTTCTTCCCTCTGCAACAAAGTATAGTGCAAATGGCATTTGCCTCAGGCTCTGCTTTCTGGGAAACCTAATGAAGACAGATTCTTTGCTATTTTCCTGTAGCCCTTGGCGCAGTGGGACTGTCAGAAAAATCCCTTCAAAATTTATACTTTGAAATACCAATCCTTCCTTTTTATGGATACGTGGCATGTACTAGATTTTCAGAAGACACCATCACATACCCAGCCTTTACTTAGGCTCCATTTAATTGGGAGTTGATTGAATTCTGACATGTAGCTTTTCATTAGTTAGCATCGCTGGGGAAGGACACCTCCCCTCTGAGACCCCGGGGAGCCGCTTGGCAAGGGTGTGAGGGTTGAGGACAGTCCTCTCTGGTGCTGGTTATGCCTCGTTCCCACCCGCCTTCTCCCTGATTCTCTGCGGATTCTGCAGTGACCGTGCCCGCCGGCAGCCTGAACGAGAGAAGGCTGATTCAGGGCTGCAACCACAGTTTGCTCTGTTGCATCCTCTGATGTTTGCATTTCCTAATGGTGAAATGAGGGCAATATGGGGAGGTCTGTGTTCTCATAAGCTGAGTCACTTTCTTACTGGTGATCGTAAAGGTAAATTCAGTGGACATCTCACATGAGACCCTCTGTCCCTTCAAGAGGTCTTGGGGATGATGACAGAGACGCTGTCTTGTTATGTTGAAAGAGAGAATGCCACTGTGCCTGAGGAGGTGGGCACAGAGCTGGCTTGAGTGGGGGATGCTGATTTCGGACGGCCCAAGAGGGAATGGCCTGTTTTTCTTACAGACACTTAGGAGAGCATGGAAAAAGGTTCTGGGCGTGTGGCGGGACCAGACGTAGTGGAGGGTCTCAGACAGGAGTGTTTCATGAATGTGAAGTTGTTAGGGTTGGGGGATGGGAGACTGGAGTTGACCAGGAGAGGCCCCGAATGAGAGCATCTGTGCCCAAGGCCGTGAGAAGGGGTGGACGGCAAGAATCCTGGCGATAAAACAGACGTGTGTGATGACCACCACAGACCCAGAGTAGGAGAGCTCTTGGGTTGTTCCCCACTGCTCTCAGCCTTCCCTGAGAAATGCTGCAAGGTGTCAGAGAATTTTGAAAAGAGATACTCCCGGTGAATAGTTCTTTTTCGTCAGGATCATTTTCTGATCATTTCTCATGACATCCATCAGTTTCATTTTGCCTCCATCATGTAAGGCCTGACACTAAACCCCCGTCTCAGAGATCCTGAAAAAATGAACTCCTTTTCTCCCCTGTGCACATTGCATGTTGGATTTCCTCGGGTTTCTAAAATGTGATCTTTGATGAAACGTGGTATTCATGGCATTTGAAAGGTATCAGTGTTTAAGGTTTTTAAAGACAGCGAGGGCTGAGTGTGCACCTATTCTGCATTCATATGCCACTTAATGTGACTTTATTCGGCTCTCCAGAGCTCTCCTTTTCTTCTCTGAAAGTTGCTTCCTCCCCTGACCCATCTATGGATGATGCGGGGAAGGACGGGGGTGTGAATGCTGGAGTAGTTCCGTCGCCAGCCGCTGCCGCAGAGCCAGCCGGGTCCTCCACGCTGGTGGCCCCGTTCCCTCCAGTACGGCCACCTCGCAGCCTGTGGTTGACAAGGGGACCTCAGAACAAGCACAGGAGAAAAGCAAGGGGTGTTTTACTTGTAAATATACTTAAGAAATATGTAATATATTTAAATGGGGATGATGTGCATTTTTGGTTGACTGCTCAGGACGTCTGGCGAAGAACAGGTGATGTCTGGTTAATAATTGCAGCCTTGGGCCGCCTGGGGGGCTCAGTCGGTTGAGTGTTCGACTTCGGCTCAGGTCATGACGTGATGGTTCATGGGTTCGAGTACCCCGTTGGGCTCTGTGCTGACAGCTCAGAGCCTGGAGTCTGCTTCGGATCCTGTCTCCCTCTCTCTCTCTCTGCACCTCCCCAGCTTGCACTTTCTCTCTCTCTGAAATAAATAAACATTAAAAAATTAAAAACCAAAACAAGGGCAGCCTTTCTCCGTAAGAACACACACAGACCCAGCATTCTGCAAATTCAAGATGTTCTAAATTAGATATGAAGAAGGGGCCTGTGTTTATAAAATCTTTCCAACTTGTGGCCTTTCCTTCCACCTCCTGCCCCAGAGAAGTGGTTTTTACTTTCCCAGAACGGGACAGAGCACCCCTGAGTTGGGTGGGCATTTGCACTTCACACTGACTGGGATGGGGTGTGTGGTGGGCTGGGGGGGCACCGGGACACTTGGCTTTGCCATGGTCTCCGAAGTACGCATCTGCACAAGGCAACGGGAGTATGTAGGGGTGGTTCACTTGGTTAAAGTGAGTCTTTATCGTTCACCCAATTTACTGACACTGAGTAGAACCCGGAAGCAAGCTTTTCCCAGATGATCCCTCTACTGTTAATCAAGAGTAACAGCGACAATCCATGCAAGACGCTAGCCTCTGGTTCTGGTAGTTCTGCCTGTAGTCTTGATGTGCTACCAACTAACTTCTGAACTTGGACCAATCAGCTCCCTTCCTCACTTCCTTTTCTTCACCTGGGAGTTAGAGACTTTATCATCTCTTCCATCTTTTTCCACTTGAAGCACATTTTCTGATAATGACCAGAAAATCGGATTGTCACAATACTTCTCTCTCCATGAAGTAGAACGACTCTGAGCATGATGTTGAAGACGGTAGTTGGTAAGCTTTGAGGAAACATGCTTGTATATCAACGTGTGTGGTGCATTTCCCAAAGCCTCCAGATCTCTCGCGGGAGAATCTTGCCCGGTGACCCAAGGCTGACCATAAAATTTGTGCTTTTGGCCAACCTGGTAAAATGAAAATGCACAGGGTAGGCTTAAACAGTGGTAGAAAGGTGACTCAAACAGTAGGAGAAACTGACTAAACATAATATTTTAGTTAATTACCATTTTTTTTAACAGTAAGACCTTGGACATTGTGATTGGAATGACAATAGCCATTATTGGCAAAAGCGACAATTCTCATCTTCTTGACAGTTGGCACGAAGTCTTGGCTGTCCTCCTCATAGTCCAGATGAGGTTTCTTCGTCAACAATAGCTTCCCATCTGGTGTTCTTTGGATGAGGGGGGTAGTCTGTGCAACTCGAATGGTTCCATCCTGGGGTTGACCCTTTCCTGATCTCATGAGCACCATGTTTTAACCATCTGAGCTAAAGTAACACAGAATGTGGTATAATGCAACAGATATTCTCAACACCACAAGAGATAAAAATAATCCTGAATATATCTGATAACAGTTTCTTTCTCTCTCTTTTTTTATCTTTAGCGACAAGGTGCTGGGGCAACCAATGGAAAAGACAAGACGTCTGGCGAAAATGGTAAGACACCATGGTAGTCCGGATACTTAGTTTTACTGCCTCTGCAGCCTTGTGCGCGTGGCTCGCGTGGGTAAGGCTTCTATCCAAACCAGCTTACTATACATACATGTTTGTGCTTCTGGTTAGCGTGGATCTGAGCAACTCACAGCGTGCGCCATGGTCTGGTTATGCAAAGAACACCAAACTGGCTAAATGCAGTGATAAGAACGGTTTCCTTCCCAGAGGAGGACTCCCGTTTTGGGCAACGTGATAATTACAATGCAAATATAGTTCTGTGCTTTCTTCATTAGAGTTGGTGAGAATCAGCGGAGTTGTTGTGAGGATAAAATGAGATCACGTGACACAAGCGCTTTGAAAGCTGTGAAGCTCACAGCTCTGCAGTCTGCTTTGTCCCCCGCCCCTGCCAGGGCCTAGGACGCAGAGCGCCCGCCGGCCCCAGGGAGATCTGACCCGGGAGTGTCAGCAGGTGCGGCGGAGGCCGGAGCGCGTGCTGGGCTGCAGTCCCCGGCTGGCCTGAGATGGCAGGAGCGATGGTCGTATTTACGCATGGGGTGCGAGGCGTGGAGGGGGTGCACTGGATGTGAGCCTGGCCCCCCGAGTTTAGTGAGGGAAAAGGAGGACGCGTATTAACGAGGACTGTGGTGCGCACCTGGTGAGGTTTGATTATAGGTGTTGTTACTTTGTGTTGATTGCGAGACGAACTCGCATTTTTGGAACACAGGTCCTGCTCCCCGCTGGACGGCGTCTGTGCCCGTGCCCGCTCCTCCAGGCGTGGGTAATGCCCCTCGGTACCAGCTGCAAGAACTCCAAGCGGGCCTCCAGGGTCCTGTGCGGGAGTCTGCGTGGGGGGCCTGAGCAAGACTCCGGGCTGGAATGCTCCTCTGGGCAGCCCGTTTGGGCAGGGTCAGTGGGCCGACCTCAGCGTGCAAGGTCATTATGTGGGTGGGGAGACGGGTTGGCGGCCAAGCGCGCCCTGATCAGAGCTGGGGCCACCTTCTCCGTGTGAGCGGGGGTGGGGTGCTGGCTGCAGGAGGGGCACCCAGGGAGCTGCGCCGACCCGGGCGGGGGTCGGGCAGCGGGCCCTGCACAGGGGCCCCATCTCCCTGGGTAGTGGCCCCCAGCCATCCCTTCCAGGGCGGACCCCACCGCAGCAGGGTCCCGAGGCTTCGCCCTCAAAAGACCTTCTCGGAGATCCGCCCCCGCGCTGACAGTTCTCAGACATTGCTCTCAGAACTTAGCATTCCTAACAATTCTGGAAGACCACGGAGAGCCCTCGTTTTTGTTGGTTTTGTCCGTCGATGGTTCCCATACTAGAAATTAAAAAAGGGTAGATTTTTAAAAAAGCCTTATGTACTAAGTCAGCAAAAACAAAGGATAAATCCATGACATGTTCATGTAAGTCGTATTTTAAAATAGAAAGTAATTGCATTTTTCAAAACAGAAAAAAAAACCCGATTTCGTGAAAGAATAGCAATGTTTTACATTTTTGTAAATCTCTTTAATGTCTGGCTTAATGGAAGCCAGCTGCCTCCGAGGGCCATCCGGTAACGTCACAGGTCACGTGGCCACAGGAAAACTCCACTGCGCCCTCGCGAGGGAACTCGGGGTAATAAAGCGTTATTGTATTAGTGTTATAACAAATATGATTCTGATGTGAGCTGATCCTAAGAGGAGGGCAGCGCCCCCAGGGCGCCTGGTCCGCACAGAGAGCGCCCCGGAGTCTGAAGAGCAGGCAGAGTCCGGGCCGAGGGGGCCAGGTCACTCCTGCTCACTGTGCCCCTCGGCTCCACCCTGGTGTCAGACCCATAGGTGCTCCCAAGCATGCGCACCTGCTCGGTGCTTTGCGCCGAAGAGAATTATCAGCGGTTACGGAAGACACAACTTTCTCCCATTGTTCTTTTAAAATTAATTAATTAGTTATATTTTGGGGGAGCAAAGAGAAAGGAAGAGAGATTTTTTTAGTTTTTATTTATTTATTTGAGAGAGAGAGAGAGGTAGTGAGCAGGGGAGGGGCAGAGCTAGAGAGAGGGAGACAGAGAATCCCAAGCAGGCTCCATGCTACCAGCACAGAGCCCAGTGCAGGTCTGGAACTCATGAACCACAGATCATGACCTGAGCCTAAACCAAGAGTCTGACGCTTAACCGACTGAGCCACCCACGTGCCCCAGGGAAAGACAGAGAGTCGTAAGCAGAGTCCACACTCAACATGGAGCCCAATGCGGGGCTCCATCCCACCACCCCAGGACCATGACCTGAGCCGAAATCAAGAGTCTAACGCTCCGTTCACTGAGCCTTCCAGGCACCCCATCTGAGGTACCTTTCTGAGGCATGAAACTTCTTTCAGCCAAAACCTGATCCCTTCTAGTGAAAGCTAAATGGGCCTTTTCTGGAGGTATGAAAATTAGTGGAAAGAAAAATTTGAGATGCTGTGGATAAAGCTTTCCTTTGTAGAATTCTAGATATTAGAGCACATTCACTTCCAAGTAAGAAGCGGGATGTTTAGAATTAGACATTCCTCAATAATCGTACAACAGAGTGCCGTACAAATTCAAATTATTAACACATCACACCTTAGTTTCAGACAAAACTGCTCATGCATGATATATGCACAGACTTTATTATAATATTATTGGTGCTTTGCCCCTAAAAATGAACAAAGACAAAAGTCAGGAGCAACTCAGCAGTGACTGGGGTAAAGACCTCTGGAAGTGGTCTAAAAGACGTTTTCCTAAAAACGAAGGTGCTTCATTCCTTGTTCTCAAATTTGTGATATGAGAATATCATCTTGGGATTTGTTTTAACCTAATATTACAGTCCACTGAAATTCAAGTTATTTTACTCTGTCATCACAGGAGTTAGAGAGATCTCCTGTCTCAATGTATACTTCCTATTAACACAAATGAAGCTACCCACATATGTTAAAGCAACAGGGACCCATGGGAATAGAGTGTGGAGCACGGAACATCAGAATGTTCTGAGAGCTCGGTAGTGGTCACTTAATCATGAAAGGATCGTTCCCGAATTTCGTTGTTGTCTCCAAGTCCGGTGTTCTCGTTGTAAATATATACATTTACTCTAGGCCTTCATTTTTACCACTTAAAGCTAAGCAGACTTGGTCAGATCGCGGATCACAGAAGACACCTGTCGGATATGTTAAGACTCTAGAGAGATCCAAACTGTTGGCTCTGCTGGAATTTTGTGACATTAAGTATTATCTCAAGAGGGCCACGGACAGGGACTCTGGATTCTTGTTATTCCAAGGTTATTTTTACTGCTGGTGTTGCTGCGGTGGATGTGAAAAAGGACGTTTATCCACAGCACATCCAGAATGCCCCCGTCTCTGGGATGCCAACCTCTGGGTACACAACCCAGCAAATCCACATGTTTTCCATCACGTCTGCAGTAGGGAGACAGGGTTTTCAGAAATTTTAGGGTTATATTTACTTTTGAGAGAGCGAAAGAGTGACAGAGCGTGAGCAGGGGTGGGACAGAGAGAGGGAGACATAGAATCGGAAACAGGCTCCAGGCTCTGACCTGTCAGCACAGAGCCTGACGTGGGGCTCCAGCCCATGAACTGTAAGATCATGACCTGAGCTGAAGTTGGACACTTAACTGACTGAGGCACCTAGGCGTCCCTAGGTTATATTTTTTAATTAAAAAACAAATTCATTATGATCTTGTGAATTCAGGGGCCCTGGGGTTGTTAAGCGTCCAACTTCAGCTCAGGTCATGATCTCCCGGTTAGGCAGTTCGAGCCCCGTATCAGACTCTCTGATGTCAGCTCAGTGGCTGCTTCAGATCCTCTGTCCCTCTTGCTCTCTGCCCCACCCCCACTTGCATGGGCATGTGTGCTCTCTGTCTCTCAAAAATAAGTAAACATTTAAAAAACATTAGAAAAAAAGATCTTGTTAGTTCAGAGATATTCATTCCTATATGAACAAAGTATCTTCATTGGTTGATAAGTTCAGGCCAAGAACTTCATTTGTCTGTTGATGCAGTGCTTTCCTGGAATGATACAATAGGTCACGGCGCCAGATGCACTTCCTGGGCTGCGTTAATCTCAAACATGGTTATAAATACAGACACGGCCATCTGACTCTAGAGAATTCATCTCCAATCACCAGTTTGGACGCAAGCAAAAGGTGTTTTTGCAAGTCAGTAATTTTCCTCAGTGTCTTGATCTGTATCTTGATACTTGTCATCGGAAAGACTCCAAGAGTTAAAGTTTTTATTGACATAGAAAGCAGAAAAATTCTGGAAGGAGCATGGCCTCTGGGAGGCCTCCAATCTGAAGGAAAGATTTATGAATAATAGACCTCTGGCAGAAGCGTACGTGCAGAGCCTGCAGGCTTACCCAAGCTAAATTGAATTTCTAAAACTGGAATGGATTTCTCTTGATTTAGTGAGCCGTGATACATTTGTTTCCAGAAAGTACTGTCTTTGGAGGTGGAGGGCACGGATGCACCTGACTTAAGAAAAGTCTCCCCTCCCATCCAGGCTCTGGGTAAATGGCCAGAGGGAAGGTATTATTTGCACTACCTGTGGAGCTCACAGCAGTTGTAATTTCTTTGAGCAAGATCTCAGGCACCATGCTTGAGTAGGTGAGCCCCTTCTTTTGGAAAGGGCTTGTGGCTTGAGAAGCTTCCAGTAGTGCGGGGATATGCTAGGACCACGTAGCATTAAGTCTGCTTTGATTTGATTCTATGATTCCTAAAAAGGAATAAGACCAAATGTTGTACTGAGTGCTCTGTTCTCCTTGTTTTGAATAAAACCCAGACCAAGGAAGTTTAAGTTTATCTCACCTGTGGATTTGAGAAAGTGCGCGCGCGTGCGCGCGCGCACACACACACACACACACACACACACAGAGGGATATAACCAGAGGGATCTGCTATCAAGTAGATGGAGAGAGAGGTTGAGAGAGGTCTGTGTTCATAGACAGACTTATATGCGACCATTAATCTGGGTGTGATGGTTCAAATAAGAAATGAAATTCAAATATTTATCCCCAGAGCCCCCCACTCGCAGGTGTTCTTGGTACGCGATGACCTTTCAGGACCTACAAATGGACTTGGGCAGGTCTGGGACACACCTGACTGTCAGCCCCTCTGGCTTGCAGAAGCGTGTGGCTATGTGCGCGAGGGCGAACATGAACGTGGAGTGTGACGGCCCAGGACCAGAGGTGACCGAGTGCTCCCCAGTGCGCCCGAGGGAGACGGTCAGTTCCAGCGGGGGCGCTGCCTGACTGATCCTGTCTATGCACAGGAAGTTTGGATGGAAGGCAAGAGGAAGGAATGCAGTTTCTAGAAAGACTACAGAGGCATCACGCCATGCACCCACCTAAAGCAGGGAGGTGATCTGGTTCTGCCCCAGAGGCGGATGCGCTAGACCAGGCTTTGGGGCTGACAGAGAGAAAGCTGTGGCCCCTCAGTGTGGATTTGTGACGTGCATACAGGCTGGTGCGTGCAGGCGTCTGGGATCCAGGGGCCGCACGGAGATCTAATAGGCAAACTCTGTATAAATCCAATAGGAGTTGAGGTGGGAACTTCCCATCCTCTGCTGAGCCTCCCTGAAAAGCAGAAAAACATAGTATTCTGAGCAGCAACACGTATCAGAAATGTGCTGGTTAAAATGCTTCCAGCCTGCACCTGGCTGGGGGAAAGGCACTTCCCCAAAGTTATCAATCTCTAGGTGTGCCACGATTGCCAGCCCAGAAAGCTCTAAATCTGTCTCTGGCTGGCGTGATGATGCTGCGAGCCGCGTGAAGCCCAGAGCGCGCCGGTGCTGACACATTGCAGAAGCGGCCACGGACGCCACAGACACGGAGCTTTCACGGCGAAAAATCAAACGACTCTGGGCTCCATCTGGGGCCTCTTGGCCCTTTCTCTCCTTCTTTTTCCAGACTCGAAGCAACCCGCAAAACACACACACACACAAAATCCAAACAACAGAGATGAAACACTAACAGGGCTTTCAGATATTACACCGGGTTACGCCCTTTTGCTGTCAGAGTCCAACACTCCAGAGATCTATATTCCAGAAGGAAGGGACGGACACACAAGGTTGCTTCTGATATCGATCCAGAGGGAGAAAGAATGAAATCGGAATTGCTTATTAAGCCGAGCCTTTAAACCACCAGGGTCTCCACACAAACCTGGTCAATGGGTAATATTGTTCAACAAGTGAGTCGATTCTCTGTGAAGGTTATTTTAGGGATTAGTGCTGACAGGAAATTTATTACTGTTAATCTTAGTTATATGAGTGATTTTTTTTCCTGCTTTTGTTTTTGCCTCTCAGGTTGAACATTAGAATAACGTCAGTGTGCAGGCAGTACCTTGGATAAATATCTTCTATCCACTGACTTGGAGTAAACACACTTGAAGGACTGTCAGTAGGAGAGGAGATTTGTGTGTGTGCCGAGTTGTCATTTTCTACATCTGTACACTTTGCGTAGCTTAAAGTGCTCTTGTGAATGACCTCCTGTTTGGTTCTGAGGCAGCCTTGAGAGGTGGGTTGGGAGGCTGCGTCAGGCAAAGCTCCTTGTGACATGGGTGAATTGTCCAAGGTCACACGCATCAGAAGAAAAAAAGTTTGGTTATCTGGCCAGCAGTGTAGACGCTCCAGGTTGCCTCCACGGACACTCACTTCTGAGATTCCTCTTGCCCTGGGGTCTTGGTTGTAAGCTGGCATCTGGGGTGGCCTGGGGTCTGAGCCCATGTAACGGAGTGAGGCTGACAAGCTCACGTGTTGGCCAAGCCAGGAACCAAAGTCTCAACGGCACTGTTCTCGCACCGACTTAGTTAACCAGCCTCTGGAAGATATGTGTGATGCCAGACTCATTACAGGGACAACCACATTAATTTTTAAAATTAAAACATTGAGGCAATATGCTAATTTATGGGCTTATCCATATTTTCACTTTTTTCCCTCCATCCCTCCCTCCACCCTCTCCTTCCTTCCTTCCTTCTTTTTGAGATTGAACATTGGATAACTTTAGACCCACCGAAGATAGAATTTTGTTTCATATCATATGGAGAAGGCCCATATGCCTTAGTGAAAAGCTGAAGGTATAAATTATGCCGAAAGAATTGCCATTTAAAATCTTTTTAAGCCTACGAGGCACTTGCACTGGGAAAATGGAGATCCTGCCTTTCTTTGGAATCCTGCCTTAACCAGGACCCAGAAATATTTCATATTCTGCTAATCAATTATTCGTATGGAGATAATATTTCTCAAGTGCTTGAAAACATTTTGCTCTTTTAAGCCTGTGAAACACTCAGAATTTTACTTATAGAATTAATTTGCACGGCAAGCCACTCTTCAGAAGGGAGAACCGACTGGCACGTCCGCCTGTGCGCTCAGAGAAGATGGTTTAAGTGTGTAGGTTTCGTATTTGCGAGTTCATCTGTGATTACGGAAGCACGAGTCAAGGTTAACGTTCCTTCCTGAGGAGGGTGTTCTTGGTAGATAGTGGGCTCAGGTGTCCTCAGAAACTGAACTCCCTCTCAGGCTGGACCGACCCTCCCATTCACAGGAAGAGGGCGCCTTGGGGTGTCTATGTGTGACTCCCTGCTCATCCTTACAGCCACCGAGGATCTCGCTTCAGACCCTAGGGCAGAAGTCGCCCTGGGTCTCCCAAAAAAGCTCTCTGCACCGATTCTAGAGCAGAGCTTTGGGGAGAGCCCCTGGGGCCGGTTGTGAACTTACGTAAATTCCGCTCAAGCTATTGATTGGTTTCTCCCAGCGTTCTGCATCAGTAATGAGTCCGTGTTTCTGATCAATACTAATTAATCGTGACGATTTGGCCTAATGTGGACCATTCAAGCAAAAGACAGCATTATTTTGTTCCAAGTACCATTTTTATGCCTCCTTAGTGAGCTCCTCCGTGTTTTCAGGAAGCAACCAATTTTCATTAACTTAGGCAAGCTGAGAACAGATTTGGCTCTGAATCCTCTTTTTGAAAGTTACTTCAAATTGTGATAATGTGTGTTATTTTTCCCCTTTGCTAGAACCTAGTGGAGCAGACTGGCAGAGTCACCTCGGAAGAGAGCAGGTCGCTTTGCCCTGGCTCTTTTGGCGGAGTCAGGAGAATAAATGGTCACCTGTTCCCTGGTTCACCCAGCCCCGTGCTCTAGAAGACCCGACCTAGCGAACTCATTCCTGGTTGTTCATGGATTGACATCTCCTTTTCTTTTTCACTCTCTGCGAAGGAGAGGCCCGCCAACATCAGGGTCTAGGGACAAATGAAAACACGGCCTCCTTGTTAAGAGATTACCAAGCTGAGCATTAAATCACCTGCTGAGTGTGCGGATCCTGCACACATAGGCCTCACAGCCAGCCTCTGACGGTGCTGCATATGAACTCTTTTCTTTCTTTAAAAAAATTTTTTTATAGTTTATGTATTTTTGAGACCACGAGAGACAAAGATGAGTGGGGGAGGGTCAGAGAGAGAGGGAGACACACAATCCGAAACAGCTCCAGGCTCTGAGCTGTCAGCACAGAACCGGATGCAGGGCTTGAACTCATGAACCGTGAGATCATGACCTGAGCCGACATCGGCCGCTTAACTGACTGAGCCACCCAGGCACCCCCAAACTGTTTTCTTTAAAATCAGAAAATATGTACCATTCACTTTAGAATGTATCTTCTTTCTGGCATTTTCTATTTATTTTATTTTTTAAGTTTTATTTTTATTTACCTTTTTGAGAAAGATACAAAGAACAAGTAGGAGAGCGGTAGAAAGAGCGACACACACACACACACACACACACACAGATTCCAAAGCAGGCTCCAGGCTCTGAGCTGTCAGCATAGAGCCTAATGCGGGGCTTGAACCCACGAACCATGAGATCATGACCTGAGCTGAAGTCAGATGCTTGACTGACTGAGTCACCCAGGCACCCCTATTTTCTTTACTTTTTTAAAAAAATGTTTATTTATTTTTGAGGGAAAGAGAGAGCATGAGTTGGGGAGGGGCAGAGAGAGAGGGAGACACAGAATCCCAAGCAGGCTCCAGGCTCTGAGCTGTCAGCACAGAGCCTAACACAGGGCTCGAACCCATGAACCATGAGATCATGACCTGAGCTGAAGTTGAATGCTTAACCGACTGAGCCACCCAGACGCCCCTATTTTCCTTACTTTTTAATGGACTTGGTGAGCACTCCTGGATCACTTTGTATACCAACTGTAATTATGTGTGATTTCTGGTTTTGCATTGTATTTTATAGAGGATAGTGGATGGCTGCGAAGTCTTAGCTCATGGGGAGGGGATTCCAAGTCCCCTTCTCTTACATCGGGGCCGGTGTGGCCTGTCGGATCAGCAGCAGGCAGCAGACGGGATGCACGGGGGTTTGAACCCAGACTCTAAGAGGCCGGCAGCCTCCACTGTTCCTCCCGGGGCTCACGTGCGGTGGGAGAAGCCAGCTGACACGTGACGAGTCCTATACCCTGAAACCATCGTGTTGTGGGCAAGCCCGAGCTGGACGGGTGGAGCAGGGGCTTGGTGATGCCCATCCAGCGGGTGATGGTGCGGGCTCTCCCATCCCCACCGCCAGACGTGCACTGAAGGCTCTGCAGGGGACTCCAGCCGCAGGGCCTCTGTGCAGCCCTGTGGACGACTCCGGACAACACGTGCCTGGCTGAGCCCATCACCCTACAGGGCTGGTGGGCAGAATAATCACGTCCTGTGTTTACGCTGTTAAACTTGGGCACCACAGTTAACTGTCCCATGCCTACACCTCTCGTCTTTGCTAACCTGTCGGTTGCTTCTCTCCACCGCTTCTTCAAATACATTCTGGATTGTGTTCCGTTCTCGCTGGTAGGAACGTAACCTCTTCCGATGCAGAGCTTGAGGTTCTTACAAACCAGAAAAAAGTGTCGCACAACTATCAGCTCTAGCTTCTTTAGCTCATTTATTCAGAAAGTATTTGCTCAGCACCTGCTACGTGCGACATGTGTGATCAGAACGAGTGGTGGAGTATTTTGAAACAACGATGTAGGGAGAATGGGGCCAGAGTCCTTAGTGACAAATACAGGGGCCACGGTCCTGGGAGGGAGTGCAGGGCACACTCCGCCCCTGAGTGATTTGAGGAGCGTCCGCTAAGAAGGGACTGTTTGCAAAGATGTGTGTAGGGTCCAGGGAAACCCACGCAGAATAGTGTAGAACCGCGGACGAGCCGTGGGGGAGCCTGACAGGAGGCACCAGAATCCAGAGAGGATGCTGTCCGAAGAGGCAGCCCGATGGGGGCTGTGTTCTTCTCTTGGTGGATGTATCTGAGTTGCAACAACTTTGCAGACATGTAGGGTTGCCAGATTTAGAAAATAAAAATGCAAGATGCTCAGTTAAATTTCAGTGTCAGAGAAGCAAAAAAACAAACAAACAAAAGATATATGTAGTATAAGTATGTCCCATGCAGTATTTGGGGTATACTTATACTAAACATTTTTCCATTGTTTATCTGAAGTCCAAATTTAACTGGGAAGACTGTAATTTATCTGGCAACCATGGCAGAGAAGGGGGCAAGGGAATCAATGCCTAGATCTCTCTCTTTCTGTCTTCTGATGGCCTGGAAGAACTCAACCACAGCCACAGAAGGATGGTCAGGAAAGCAGGAGAGAGGTGGAGAGCAAATCCCAGGAGCAAAGGTTGAACGATTGCATCACGTCTCTGCCCATGTCCTCTTCTCACTGAGCCTTGGGGCCAGGTCTTCTGCTGCCCTTCTGAGTCCTCCCCAGTTAAAAATGTAAGTGACGGCAGCACTACCCAAACAAAACAGGCAGGATGTTTGCATACGAATTCTGGATTGGGTTCAGCAAAAGCAAAAAGAAAAAAAAAATGCAAGCAAGATCGTCAATTAATATTATCCTTTCAACTGTATGGTGTCATTGGTTCGCTTAGTATTTTTAAAGGAAGCAAAACTGTCAGATCTATTTTGAAAGATCGGTTAGGCTGTTCTGTAAAGTGTAGTATTTTCCAGGTAGTTGGTTTAAGAGGCTCCAGACCCCTTGAGGTGGCCGAAGACTGGGGAGGGGAACTTAACAAGAACGCAGCCAGGCTAGGGTGTGTGCATGCGCGTGCGCAGATTGGGTACCGTCACACCCTCCCAAGGTCAGGTTTATCTGGGCAGGAGGGAGGGACCGCAGTTCCAGCCTCCTGGGATCTGGGGCTACCAGACACTAAACGGGTGGGGCGTGGTCAGGCACCCTCCAGGGATCTGGCGCTGGAAGCCACAAACCGAAGCTTCCAGAAAAGCTGCCTCCCACTGCACCCAGCTGCCCTGAGCTGCAGGAGGAGTGGGGGAGGGGGGCTGCCGGTGGCCCCCAGTGCTGCCCAGGAGGTCTGGACAGCGGCTGCTGGCCTGGGGCTGAGGAGTCCGTCCGGGGGGGGGGGGGGCGGCAGCACGGAGTGCGCCCCGGGAACACCCCGGACGGGGTGCTGCAGTGTACCTCCGCTGCTCCGGAGCTGGACCGGCTGCAGGTTGCTTTCCTTCAGGCCCTTAGTCCTTCGTTTCAGCACCTTGAATTAAACTTCAAACTTGGGAGATCAGCTGCTTGAGAAATATGAAAAACAACCGTCTCTTCCTTTCAATGAAGTGCAAACCAGAGCCAAGATCTTCCTCCCTCTCCCTCCCCGCACGGCCATCAGAATTATTCCTTCGGGGCATGTCAGGGAAGACCATTTCCCACAGACGGGGGGATCTGAGCCCCGTAATATAAACCATACTTTGAAGGTTCAAGAGAAAAAAGGATAACTAATACCATGGGACTATTTAAATGTAACTATTTGAGGCGCCTGGGGGGCTCAGGTGGTTAAGCTTCTGGCTGGATCTCAGCTCAGGTCATGAGTTCAAGGCCTGTGCTGGAGTCTCCTTAAAAATGAAACAAAATAAAATGTAATTACCTGTAAACCGTGCTTTTTAGAGTATTAATTTGAAGGCACATTTATTATTATTGTTTTATAAAAAATTCTTTCAATGTTTATTTTTGAGAGAGAGAGAGAGGGAGGGAGAGAGAGAGAGAGAGAGAGAGACAGAGAGACATAGAGTGTGAGTGGGGAGGGACAGAGAGAGAGACCCAGAATCTGAAGCAGGCTCCAGGCTCCAATCTATCAGCATAGAGCCCGACGTGGGGCTCCAACCCATGAACCATGAGATCATGACCTCAGCCAAAGTTGGACATTTAACCCACTGAGCCACCCAGGCACCCCTTTATTATTATTATTTTTAATAGAGATTGTTTCTTGTAATTGAGAAGGCTAATTATTTGCATATCACTAGATTTAATTTAATGAAACATTTTTTTAAAGTAATTATTGTATTTAATGACAGGTTCTATAATAGATATTGTAGTTATCTATTGTTGTCTAACAATTACCCCAAAATTCAATCATTTTAAACAACTGCTGTTGATTTCTGTAGGCTAGGAATTCAGGCAAGGCTTGGTAGGAATGGCTGTCTGTGCTCCATATGGTGTTTATTTTATTTATTTTTTTTAAATAGTTTATTGTCAAATTAGTTTCCATATAACACCCAGTGCTTCTCCCCCCAAGTGCCCCCCACCATGACCATCACCCCCTCCCCCCCCTCCCCCTTCACCATGGGGAGAGGAAGGGGGAAAGAGAGCGGGGATGAGTGAGGGACACAGATCAAGGGAGACTACTGAATACTGGAGACGAACCATGGAATAATGAAACATTTAAAAACATAATATTTCCAGGGCCTCTGGCTGGGTCGGTCAGTTAAGTGACTAACTTCAGCTCAGGTCATGATCTCACGGTTCATGAGATCAAGCCCCACACCAGGCTCTGTGCTGATAGTGTGGGGCCTACTTGGGATTCTCTGTCTCCTTCTCTCTGCTCTTCCCTCACTGTTTTCTCTCTCTGTCTCTCAAGTAAAATTAAAAAAATTGTATTTCCCTTGAAATTTACCTCCCTCCCCCAGAAAAAAATAACCGAGTAGTTGATGCCCTAACCTGGGATTCCTTGTCTTTCTTGCCATCGTCTTCTGTGCCAGATGCCACTTTGCTTCTCCTTGCTGGGGTCCGGGACTGAGTAGACCGACAGTGGCTGGAAGGTGCACTGGGTCCATAGACCCAGTGAGGGGGGAGGGGGGAGGGGGGGAGGGACGGGAAGTGGGAAGACGGAGACACAGCCTCGCTCACAACATTTATGAGAACACTCCCTCCAGTAATTTACGATGATGTGAAATGGAAGCTTGCTGCCATTTTTGTGCTTGGCAAGTGGCCTCTTCAATATTTCTAAAACACATTCTTCTCTTTCTGCCGCCCCAGCGTCCTAGACCCTGACGATAATTGAAAATTGAACTGTGCTCCAGCATTCATTTAGAAAGCAAAGTGTCCTTGGATGTCAGAGAGAAGCTTCCTGGCGAGGTGCTGATGTGAGCAAAGTAATTTCCACTTCAGACTCTTCCCATCATAATTAGCTCGTAGCCCTAAGTGCAACAGGATCAACCTTTGAACGCGGCAGCTCATTACCCACGGCAGAGCGTCACTGGTTGTGCCCATCACAAAGGAGTCGATGAGTCTTCTTGGCTCTGATCTTTCTGAGATTTTAGAATTTCGGAGTTTCAAGGCAAACCAACCCTTAGGCAGGTTGAACTGAGGTGCCCTCCCCCAAATGTAATTTCTCACCAGCCTTAAAGCAAGTGTCTCTACGCTGGGCTTTGCCAATGGTCTAGGACATCAGAAACAGCCCATGAAGATGCGTGTTGTAGGTTATAATGCATTTTCTGGCCACAAAAAGTTCCCTAAATATTCCTTCCAGGTAGCGGCATTCCATGATTTCATAGGAACTTCAGGAGAGAATAAAGAAATGGTTAGCATCCAAGTTTTGCTGGGTTGATCCATGAATTGGCCATCAGCTTTGCAGGGTTTTGACGTCTCAGTCAGCTGTTTTTAGGTTTCTTTGTTTCTGGCTGTGGCCCCAGTTGCAGTGCTACTGAACCCGCTTGGCCACACGGTCTGGCAAGAAAACCACAAGAGAGTCTCTGTTTGCTCATGAAGGGACGGGCAGAGTGGACCCATTTCTTGTCCCCTTTGTGGCCTGGCCATTGGCTAATGGTTCATCTGTGGCAGTTGGTTTCATGTCTTTCGGGTCTCGTTCCTTACGGTGCGACAGTGTCGTGTCTGGCCTCTTGCCTAATTTTAATGCTTTGTGATCCTGCAGCCGTCCCTTTCTGGAACCCTGAGGATGTGTGACTTCTCTGGATTTTATTTTCTGCACCCGTCAAGGGGATATTGCCTGTGAGTCCCAAGCAGAAATATGATGCTATTTCTCGGTGGAGGCGGTAGAGGGGAAGGACAGTACCGTGAACAGAATCTGAATAGGGTTTTCACCAGCTGTGAACACATGATAACAAATATATAACTATTTCAACAAAATGGGGAAATTTGTTCTTTATTTGGGCAGCCTGCATTTCCACATAGCTGCCTGCAGAACACGCAAAGAGGGCTTATTTCTCAGGACATTTCGACGGTAGGGAGGCAGGTTTGCAGTTAGGATGCCTGACTGGGGATGACTGGCCTCCTGGTGCGGGCAGGTGTCCATGACAGGGGTGCATGCATCACAGGAATACAGAAGAAGTGGGGAGTCTCCTAGGGCTCCAGTGGGCACACCTGGGCACATAAAGCCATTACTGTCAACCTTCCTGCTACCCCTGAAATTACATTGTCACCGCAGTGTTGCGGCCAGAAAGCATTCCAGTTTTCTCTCGAACCTTTGTAACCATGTCACTTGCGGGTTTAGGCATTGCCGCCTGGTACCATGCTTCACTGGAATCGTGCATGGGCTTGCCAACGAGTACCCCTCCAGATCCTGGCAGTTGAATACGGAGTTACAGCTACGTGTGGGAAAATGTCTCACTGGCATTTTCTATAAACCCAGCCCACTGATACTTTAAATTGCAGCAACGCGTGAAGGAGCTGAACTATAATTTTGAAATTACGAGCGAGATTAGTCGGTGGAAGGTTAGAATAGTGTCTTAAAAGACGGGGTAGGCCACCTGCCGATAAAACGTGCGGTCTCATTCTGTTCACGCATCTCAAAGTTGAACAAAACCATAAAGGCTTGCCAGTTGCATTCTGGGACGGAAGTAGACTGTGAGGTCACCCCGGCCATCCATGGCTGACAGCACACATCCCTGGCGTGTGATTCCTCAACTCGGCTTACAGTGACGGAGTGAAAGATCCGATTCCGCGGCTCCGGGGAATACTCCCCAGCCCCTCCTGGACTGATGTTAGACATTTCCCCCCAGCGTTCCGCCTAAATTGGTTTCCCATATCAGTTCCGTGATACCAGCCTGCATTAATGTTCCCTTGAGCTACTGTAACCAAAAATGGATATTTTATCACTGCTTAAATTTTTGATCTAGACAGAAATGCTTCTATTACCTCGGTCGATAAGCAGAGTGCTTCAAGGGATGTCATTTTAATGCCGGTCCTTTCGAGAAATGATTTTTTTCCTTAAAAAAAAAAAAACCACTTAGAAACTGAATAAGTTTGGATCATGTTACCTGACACTGGAAATTTCTCTGTTTCTGGAATTCTTGAAATAAAAACACTCTGCTTTATTTTTGGCCCGTGAGGACTTCTGTTTGGGAAGGGGTGACTTTGGTCCCTCTCCTGTCCCAATGCCACATAAAAAGCCTTGGTTAAACAGTGGTGACAGCTCTTGGACCAAACATGGTCACGTCGGAATTTTTCCCAGGCGCTTGCCCACCGAAACCAGTAGGAGAGACGTCTGGGGCCTCAGAACGTCACCACTGCCTCTGATTCCATTTCTTCTTGAGATGAGCTGTCAGGACATCATTATTAAATAATGCTTAACACTCAAACCAAAGCTCTCCTGTCGGCCAGTCCTTCCAAGTCTGGGTACTAGATGTGGTCCACCTGCTTGGTCCCGATACCACACGACCTCATTCCTTCTTGGACATTTGAGTTTATTCTCTTTTTACAAATATGGGAACCCGTCTTCCTGGTAAGTAGAATAACAAATCCAAAGCTTTTCAGGCTCACCTCTGAAAAGCAGTTTCCAACAAATCAGCACGTACTTGGTCATGAGCCCCTAAGATGGTGTCATTTAGAGAGAGCAGAGAGAAGCGAGGTGCCGAACATACGTAGAGGAACGCGGAAGCACAGGCCTGTGTGGTCAGGACACCCGTGTGCGTGGGGTTCAAATCCTGGAGCCCAGCCCCGATCTTGTACACGTTTACAAGAGCGACATACACCTCAGTGCAAACGCCATCCCTGTCCCTAGGGTATTCCGACATGGAACGCTTCATCACATTCAGGACATTTGAAGGGTGCTTACAATATGGGGAGTCAGGGACACGAAGAGTCGCATCTCATCCTGTTCTCTCTTTCTCGCCGTGAACGAGAGTTGCGCAGTGAAGTGAGGCGCATGACGCGTGGCCAGATGGGGAGTCAAGGTTGGTGGCAGCCTCAAGTGTGAGATTTCAAGCAGCAGCCGTGTGAATCGGCTTCACTGCAGCTGGACCTGGCACGCCCCTGACTCGAGCTGTGCCCTCAGACCCTGTTTCAAGGGGTCATCTGGAGCCTCGCCCCCCAAGTCAAATTCTGTATACACAGCAGATGCATCTGCCCAGAGCCTGTGCATCTAAGGAAGTCTGTAATCCCTGAAAATCTGCGCAGGAAAATGCCTGTCCACCAGGATTAGAGATGCAGGGCTGAGAGCCATGATGGGAATGTGTCTGGTGAGATAGTGCAGCCCGTGGGGGTCCAGGAAGAACCAGCAATGTCTGCCATGGCTGAAGCCAGCTGCCAGCACGCGGCTGGAGGAAGGCAGCTCACCAGGCAGCACCGTGGAGCCAAGGGAAGGAAAAGAGACCCACAGTCCAAAGTCTGAAGACGGCGTCGGTCCCTTTCCAGTGCGCATGTGATAGTTTTTCTGTGCTGGCTGCTGCTTCATGACAGGCTGGGGCTTGTCTGGTCTGTAGACCTCTCTGAGCCTCACTGAGTCTGGGAGGCAATCCGCTCGCCTTACCTCCTTCTTTCTCTCCAAAGGCACGTTCCCTGGAGTAATGGGCGAGGGGAATCAGGTCGCTCGATGCGCTCAAGTCAGGTTTCTAACTTAATGAGGTGAGCAGCTGCTTCTTTGAGTCCTTGAAGATGTCCTGTGATTAGGATTGCATTTTCTTTTGTTTCCAACCTGGAGAACTTGACACAATTCTCCATGGTGCTGAAGTCTTCAGAATTTAATCCTTTAGAACTTGAGGTTTAGCAGCGAGGAGCAAATGACCCCAGAAGATTCCCCCACTCCTGAAATGGTAAAGCCAGGTGGTATAAAGGAAAGGAAAAACCACTAATATTTCAAAGCTCCATAAGCATTATATATGGGTCCAGAGCAGAATGAAGGGTGTAGGCTCAACCCTGATTAAGGAAAACTCACATTTCTTTCCTATATGCTCAAATTTCGAGCTGCATGCTTTCACAAGCTGGGAGGGAAAGGCTGTGGAGGCACAAACCATAAAGTAAGAAAGCCTGCGAGTAATGGCTGGCAAAAGTTACCAAATATAGAAATATTTCTGTAAAAATCCTGAGATTTTGTTTATTTATTTTTTAAAGTTTATTTATTTATTTTGAGAGACAGAGCAAGTGGGGGAGAGACAGAGAAGGAGAGAGAGAATCCCAAGCAGGCTCCAAGCTGTCAGTGCAAAGCCCATTGAGGGGCTCAGACTCACAAACTATGAGCTCAGAACCTGAGCCGAAGTTAGGCACTTAACCGACTGAGCCACCCAGACTCCCCCAAATCCTGAGGTTTAAAAAGAATGAAGTGCTATAAAGGAATGGCTATCTGTATCAGAAATTGGACAAGTGTACACATCAGAAGAAAAAGCATATAATTAAGGGAAAAAATATAGCCATACCATGGACAGTGATATACATTTGAATTTATGTTATCAGCCTGAAATGAATGAAGATGAATTGTGCTCTTTTATAATATATGTGTAAGTCAATGTGGTTCATCTATAAGAAGCTGAAACCCTAAAATAGCAATAGCTTAAATAATTAGGTTTGTTTCTATCTCATATAAAATGTAGGTACTCGAGGGCAGTCAGAGTAGGTTCAAGAAGCATCAAACATTTGTATTACCTTTTGCCATCCTCAGCAGAAGACTCTTAATTTATGGCCCAAAATGGCTGCTCCAGCAGTAGCCATTGCATCTGCATCCCAGCTAGCAGAAAGCAGATAGGAATAAGAGAAAAGGGCAAAGACTGTCAGCTTTCTCTAAAGGAGATTTCTCTTTTCCTACCCACATCACATTGACCTAAACCCAGTTGAATGGCCACCCCCAACAGCAAGGAGGCTGGAGACCTAGTTCTGGGTAATTATGCACTCAGTTCCGAATAAGGGGTTTATCCCTAAGGAAAAGGGGGTAAGTGGCAGCAAGGAGCAGACTCGGCCCCTATATCTTTCTGCTCACAGAGTTTCTCCAGCACTGACATATCTGGCTGGCGTGCTTGGAGGGCTGGTCTAAGATGATGGATGACTGTTTGTTCTCCATTCTCCCAACCAGCCTGAGGTCATTTTTCTTTGTCCGCGTGTGAAGGAAGGCAGACTGTGGCTTTTTTGCGAGGTTTGCTGGTAGGGGAGTTAGCTGCTGTTTTCTGGGAAGGCATTGTCATTCTTTGCGTGCGCTTGGAAGAGGAAAGAAAGATTTGGTGTGTTGTGCTCCTCTCTGCAAGGCTTCTTATTTGCCTGCTTTGATTCAAGCGGTTCTCCAGTAAGCACAAAAATGTTTTCTGCACAAATAACATGAAAGCCTGCTCTCCTATCCCTGAACACACAGGGGACGGCCCCCTTTCCTTACAGAGCACCCCACCCTGCCCATGGAAACCAGGTGTGCCTCACCAGATGACGGCACAGACAGTCAGTAGGGTGCACCCGTGTAGCCTGGGCATAAGGGCTTACTGCAGGGTATTGGCGCCCTACAGAACCCCTGAGAGGCGGAGAACCCTGCGTGTCCCACGCACAGCCAGGAACAGGGCGTCCAGAAACCCCCAGCCACTTGCAGAAGTCACGGTCCAGCAGAAGCCTCAGCGGAGGCATTGGACACAGACCAGTAGATACCCCTGTGGCTGCCCTGGAAAAACCTAATACCTCTGCCTCTGTGCGCACCAGACGTGGGCGCTTTCTGTGTCTGTTTGCCACCCCCAGGCTCACTTATGCCTTCTCAGGGGCTGCCATAATGCACCTGTCTGGTTGGCCCTAAGCCTTGGGGGGCGGGGGAGAGGGATCCTGCTTCCAGAACATCTGGGAATGGATTTCCTCCAGCTTCTCAGCATCGTGCTAGAGGGAGCCGGCGGGAGGAGAGGGTGTTGGGGGAGGGGGCAGTCTGTGTGCAGGAGCCCTGCACTTGTGAGATACATTTTATGCACTTATGTCTACATGTATATATACAATGTATACATTTATACATTACAAAGCAGGCCAGTGCACGCTTTCTCCAAACCAATTTGACAATAAACTATTAAAAAATAATAATAAAAGTTAAAAAAAATATAAGCACCTTGAGAGGCAAACAGGTCTCAATTCCTTGTCATTCCCATTTCAAACACAGCAGGAGCATTGGAACCTCAGAAAGGCACATCTGACCACATGTCAATCAGTTGGAATTTGAACTTGAGCTCTCCCGAATGTAGCTTTCTCATTATATCTCATTGGGCTGTCTGTTTTTCCCCCCTAGAAAATGTAGACATTTTGTCTAGTGCTATGGGCTGAATTGTGCACCCCACCCCCCAAATTCCTTTGATAAAGCCCTGACCCCTGGTACTTCAGAATGTGACTGTATTTGGAGACAGGGTCTTTAGAGAGAGAATTAAGGTCACAGCTGGGTGTTCTCATAGAAGAGATGCACATAGAAGGGGGACTTTGGTGAGGACTTGGGGAGAAGGTGGGGTCTGCATGCCCGGGAAAGGGGCCTCAGAGGAACAAAACCCTGCAGGCACCTCAACCTTGGACCTCCAGCCTCCAGCCTGTGAGCAAATACATTTCTGTCATTTAAGCCCCCAGCCTGTGTTACTTTGTTACGCAGCCCCAGCAGACTAATACAACTAGGAAACATTTGCCTTTCCTGTAGAAAAGTTAGTTTTTTCAATGATATTTATATCTTCTTGTTTGTGCTCTTGCTGGGCTTAATGAATTCGGGGGGAAGTTGGATCTCAGCAGCACATATGTACACGCATTTAATTATTTAAATGCCCCGGCTGGAGGTCATCTTCTATCAGCAAGCTGCATGGAGGTAGGGGCCAGAGCAGTGGGGAAACCGAAGCAGAGGACTCAGAAGTTGGAAGTAAGCCGTCGCTTTCAGCCGACCAAATTAGGCTTTGCATTAACAACAGCCCATTTTGAGGAGTGGAGACTGTGGGTTTCAGAATGCCTCTATTTTAGGACAAGGGAGAATCTCCCGGGCTTGGGGAAAAAAAAAGCTGTAAGCACCAAAATGGTGCTATCGTAGTGTGGAAAGTTAGAAGAAGCAGGAAGTGTGTGTTTATCTGGTGCGAGAACACAACAGATGCCGAAAGCCCCCTCTCCGAGGCTGCTAACGCCTGACCTTGCTCATTAATCTCTGCCGCTTAGCCAAGACCTGGAAAATTGCAATTCTCCGCACCAGCAGCCCCTGTTTAATAAATCCTGAGCCAGTGGGCAGGAACGAGAAAGCGCTTGGAGCTCAGAGCTCCCGGCCCGGCTTGCTGGGACTCCACGCTCCCGCCCAGCCGTGGAGGGGGATCCGCTCTAACTCGGGACGGACTGGCTTTCCCCCCAGCTTTCGAAAGAATATGCTGCCATTGTCTTTTTTCATTGGCATTTCATAAGATGGATGCTTGATGCCAGCATTTTTTGGAACTAGGTGTACAAATTTACCTATTATTTTTGGGAGAAGAGTAGGTGACTCCTTCCGTAACACTAGGTGCCTTGTTCTCTGGGTGTATTTTGATTCAGCTTGAGGCTTAAGGGAGACTGATTTCAATCTTTGCTTGGTTTTCTGGTTTGCCTCTTTGCTTTCCCTGCCTCCAAGGCCTGGGTTTGTGTCCTTATGAAGGACGACACACTGACTGTCCATGACCAACGGGGAGGTGGTCCCGGTGTGGAAGAGGGTGGAGTGCCAGCTCAGAGGCCCCGGGAGCCCACGGTCCCCCCGTACCAGTTAGTGCAAGTCCGTCAGCGGTAACACGATGGACAGATGTTAATTCTTTCCAAGTTGCTATTACACTTTGAAAGAAGGTAGGAGATTCTAAGAAACTTAGTATTATAATACCCCACTTGCGAAGCACTCTTAGGTTAAAAGGCTGTTATTTCTTTATGGCGTGCTAAAATTTAGGCCCTTTTATAATAGGCTCTGAGCTGCGCCTCCTAATCAAGGCAAACTCCTACTCAGGACAATTATATCCCAATTTACTGCTTAGGCGCAAATTTCTGATCTACAGGATGAGGACTTGGGAGGTAATTTGTTTCTATAAAATAGCTCTTTAAGTATGGAGAGTTATAAGTATGTAAATGTGTGTGTGTGTATGTGTGCGTGCGTGTGTGTGCAAGCCCCTGTATTCACGACTTATTGCCAGTACCTCTAGGCAGCAAATGGCTACACGTCATCATAAACTCAGTGACAAATATATTTAAGGCTTCTTCCCATGGGGGCTAATATGGCATAGTTTTGAACGATGCTGAATTTCAAACTTTTTTATCAGATCCAGGGCTGTCAGGATCCAGGAATAGATCTGCTATGCTCTGGATGACTACATGTCTGATAATTTCTAAAGAATTTATGCTAATTATCTGAAGTCTGTGACTTAGACTGCGAGAGCACGGATGGAGAATAATTTTTCAAAACGTGTTGTTTCTCAGCAGCGGAGGGTCCCTGCCGCCCCTCCCTCCTGGGCAGATGGGTCTTAGACTGTCTTTGGGGACAGACCTCCTCCCCCAACCCTTTCTCCTTCCCTGACCTCATAACACACACACACACACACACGCACACATGCACGCTGTAGTTTTGGAATTTATAAGTTCCATTACTTACTTGTGCATTTATCTTTTTATTTTCTGTTCCCCCTCTCCCCCCAAGACGGCAGCAGGGTTTGGGGCTGGTTCTTTGCTCTTCCTCTCGGCCCCTGGAACAGTGATGGACCCCTACTAGGCATTTTAGACTGTTTGCTGAATGATGGAATTTGGTGTCAATTCTTCTGGACTGTGACCGAACAAGCAGATTGTGCAAACTGGTTGACTGTATCATGTGTTTAGCTTGGACCACTTACGATTTTCTTTCCCCCTAAGCAAAACGAACTGGTCCGTACCAAAGGCCGACATCTTGGCCTCTAAGAATCTGAAAGTAACGCAACCCTGCAGATTAAAAACAAGATTTGCAGCTAGCTGGGCTTCCAAATCGGTCCTTGGCCCGCACAGGCTGATGTTGGGCGAGACATGTTATTATGGTCGATGCACTTTTGTAAAATGGGGACAATGGACATTTCCTGCAGTGCTGGAGAATGCAGAAGCCAGACAAGGGAAAGAATACAAAGCTACTTTAGAACCTATTGAACCCAAATTCAGGTTTGCCGTCAGAGATTGAATTGTGTCCCCCCGATTCAGATGCAGGAGCTCCGACCCCAGTGCCTCAGAACGATGCTGTGTTTGGAGAGAAGGGCTTTAACAAGGTGATTATGTTAAAATGAGGTTTTTACAGGGTCTGACTGGTGTCCTTTCAAGAAGGCGAAGAGACGCCAGAGCATGAGAGGACCCGGTAGGCAGGCAGCTCTCTGTAAGCCAAAGAGAAATGTCTCGGGAAAAACCAAACCTGCTGATATGTTGGTCTCCCATCCAAGCTGTCTGGTCTGGGCTACTTGTAGCAATCTTGAAGACGAACACAGGCGCTCAGTAAGCACCTGCTGACTGGCCGTCACCCTGACTTGATGACCACTTACTCTAGTGCTAGTTCTGCATGTTTTAGAATAAATGCACAGGAGCCCCTGGGGGGCTCAGTTGGTTAAGCACTGACTTCGGCTCAGGTCATGATCTCGTGGTTCGTGGGTTCGAGCTGCCAGCACAAAGCCTGGAGCCTGCTTCGGATTATGTGTCTCCCTCTCTCTGCTCCTTCCCCGCTCATGCTGTGTCTCTCTCTGTCTCAAAAATAAATGAACATTAAAGAAAATTTAGAATAGATGCACTCAAATGGTATCGTAGTATGTCAAACTGTTTTCCCCTTCGATAGATTTTCATGGCAATACCAGAGACTTGCAATGTTCATTTGGAATTGTCTTGAACTGGTGGTAGCTCCTTCCTTTTATATTTATGAGTCTCTATTTTACATTTGCCATCAAATGATCTGTAAAAGAAAATCCACTTAAATCTATGAGGGAGGACCTACTTAATGCTCAGCGAAGGGTGGCTCTTATGACAATGACGCCTTTAAGAAGGGCTACCTGAACGTCTCTTATGGCATAATAAAATCCAAAATAGCAAGGCTACTTTCTACCTCGGTGTCTGCAAGGAAAAGGCAATATTTCAGAAAAATCGCATAAGAAATATCTACGGCAGTGCCAAGTCTAAATCTGAACAGCACTGGGTTATTTCCTGGGGAGGGGAGATCAGGGCAGCACTGAATCACGAGACTCCTGAGCCTGGCGGGGGTGGGGGGGGGGCGCAGTGACTGGCCGTCGGCGGGCTCCGTGGTGTGGCTCGTGGTCTGATGCGGTTTCTGCGCAGGGAGGAAAGTCTAATCGTGTGGGACTCCTGTGCACCTGTGCTCCTTGTTCTGAGAAGGAAGTGGGGAGAGAGGACGGGTGGACGCATGGACTGCGGAGGTGGCAAATGGAAGGACAGGTAGACAGTAACGGCCCAGGACCCCTATCTTTGAGACCAAGCCTGCTGGGTCACAGAGCTGGCAGAGCTGTGGGTCTCGGGGGGCTCCTGGCCCACCTGGGCTCACAGGACATTGCAGTTATGGGGGAGCTCTGGAGCCACACGGGCAGAAAGTTGGACCCCCTCCCATTCCCCAGGGGAGTTGGCTACCGCTAGCTTTTTATAGGAAACCAACTACTGAATCACCTCTTGACCATCCTCCTGCTCAGCCTCAGAGTTTCTTCACAGAGGGACGCACAGACCCCCAGACGCACAGGAGTAATAACAACCAGGCAGCAGGGGGCGGGTTACAAAGTGTTCTGGTGAAACACTGCTCACTCAGGTGGGTGGAAAGCCACTGCCAGGAACGGGGTCGCCATGCCTTTTGCCTGCTCCCGGCAGGGGGATCCCAGATAAACGGGTCAGGGAGTCCACCCGGCCCAGCATTTAGCAGGCACATATCTTTACGAAGGGACAGGTGGAGGAATCTGGGGAGTGGCTGCACGGGAGGTGGTCTGGAGATGAGAACAGCACAGGTTTTCTGACGGCTCATTCACATCTACTGTCCCTTCGGAGAGAAGCCCTGCAGAGGGGCTGGGCGCCTGCAGTGCCTCCTAGCGACAGAGACTGGGGACTGCAGGTTTGCCTTCACATAAGCTGGGAGTTGCGGGCTGCACCTGTCTTTTGGTACAGCCTCCGGGCCTTATGCTGCTGAGCGAGGACATGAAGTCACAAACCCAGCAAATGCCACCTGCCATCCAAGAAGCTGGGGAGGGCCCGACCCCTTGGCACCGCTGCTTCCTAGATGCATGTGATGGCCACACGGCTGCCTCCTAGATGCATGTGAGGGCTGCGTGGCTGGCCCTGCTGGAAAGCATCCATTCCCTTACCTCCTCAGGAGGCCCCGAACAACTGCAGGTCGAGCAGGTGCGGGATCTGGTGGCCGGAAAGCCACGTGACTGCCTTCACCAACCCCCCCCCTCCCCCGCCCCGACCTGCTTTGCATGTTCTGTTCAACACCATTGGGCTGATGGTTCCATTTCCAGCATGGCCTTGATCAGCACATAACACTGGTGGCTAGGTGCAACTGGCTTCTAAAAATGATTTTACCTCTCCCATTTTGGAGATGGGCAAACTGAGACCCAGAGAGGCTGTGAACCTTCATGAGAGTCACAGAACGGTGAGACTTCCCCCCAAATCACTCTGCCTGGACCCATAAGCCCCACTTCTGCAGGCTGCCTCTTAGGACGAGGAGGACCTGAGGGTTGGGAGGGAGTCAGCTCTCTCCCAGAGAAGGCTGGAGGGCATCGTCTGCCTGATGTGAGGCTGCCTCTCCTTTATTCTCTGGCCAGGCGCTGATGACAGGCACTGTTCTAGGCACAGAGCTCACCCCTGAAGGCTTGTGAGTCCTTCTCTCCACCCAGGCCCTGACCATTCCCTGCGGCAACCCTCCCTCCCCCCACAAACAATGTCTCCTTATGTTACTGCAGTGTGGCCACATTTTCCAACTTGTTCACCAAGTCATCTGTGGATGGTGCCCCTCAGCCGGCCCCATGGCGGCTTTGCTGTGGCACCTCCCAGCTTCCCCCTTTAGAATTCAAGTAGTGGAAGTGGGGATGAGGAGACTGTCCCTCGTGAAGGAGACTCGTTTGGTCCTGGGATAGAGGCAGCACTGGACAGCGGCCTATAACCTTCATGACCAGACTGACTTGCAATCGACGGTCACTAACTGAACACCTACTCTGTGCTGGCCCTGTGTGTGCTTCTGGAGCAAGACAGACGAAGTCCCTGACCTCATGGAGCTCACACTGTCTCAGGGGCAGGGACCACAAACCAGGGAGAGAAAGAACAAGGTAGTGATTGCTTGTGAAGAACCATAACGTCGGGGTGCAGGGCTGGGGTATATTCTGCCACAGGCATCCCCTCGGGGCTCTTCCTGTCCTCCCCACAGAGGTGGTCCAAGCCCCCTCTCTGAGCAGCAGAACAGGTCCTTGGCGCTGCCACTGGGCACCTCTGCCCCGGAGTGACGGGAAGGGAGGCGCTCACACAGCCACCTGGAACCCATTGTTGTCCTCACTATCTGGAGGGTGGGAGGGGACCTTCCGGAGAAACTCTGTGACTCGGTTTCTGCAGGGCTTGAAGCTTGCAGACGCAGAGTGACCCTGAGGGCTGTGGTCCCTCTGGATGCCCTCCCCCCACCGTCCCTCCGTCCTGCTGATTCTCGGCGCTCAGAGCTGTGCTTTCCTAGTCTAAGGACCACTCACGTGGAGCCGACCGCAGACCCTTGCTTCATTTGCAGTGAGCCCTGAGCCACCAGATGTAACTAGTTACTCCTTCTCCACCACATTCTGGGCCCCCCTCCTCTGCCTTACAAATCTCAGCGGGAGTAACAGGATCAACCTTCCACAGCGGAGGCTTGACTCTACCAAGTAAACAGAAGGTAACAGTCCTGAAACCATCATGCTTTCTTTTTTAAACATTGTAATATTTTCCCAACTAGGGAAGAATGTACAAATCACTTTTGGCTGAAAATATTAGTGTCAGATGAGATTGTGAAATTTATTTTTATGACCCATCTTTACGATCTCATGCATTTCCTAAATATACATAATTTCCCACACCTTCCTTTATCGTTTGTCAAAAAATAATATTGCTGTTTCTTCATTATTATTAAGGGGAAGGATGAGTCAGGCCGTTCAAAGGCTTCGGGTTGCAGAGTTTTAAGACTGGAAGTCTTCCGTGTCCCCTGAAGGAGAGCTGGTGTCCCACTTTGTGGTCATGACCTGCCAGAGAGGTAGGGGATCTTTAGGGAGGAAGACGATGTGAGGCTCTGAGCCACCTTCCGACATGCCCTGGCGCTGAAGGTGTTACCGCCTTCTGGTCGGCGCGGAGGGTCCAGTGCGGGGAGCGTGTCAGCTTGAGCGGTCACAGCTCAGGTTTGGCCGACGCCCTCCCATCCCAGGCTCTAGTGATCCTGTTAATGGAACACCTTTAAGGTCCTGAAATGGGCCTCAGGGAACTTCTGCTCTGCTCAGCAGCCCTGTTCTTAGTAGATTTCCTGCAGCCACCTTTAAAGTGTTGTCGATGCAGCCCAAGACAAGCCCATGTGTGTCCTCCATAGCACCTGGGCTCTTGTGGGTTAGAAAAAGATGGCCCCCAATATTCCCGCGACACTGGAGCTTCACGTTCCCTGCGCTTGTGGACAGCGGCAGCCAGTCCGGGCCGGAGGAAACCGGTCGTACTGATAGAGGTCAGGGACCCATCGGTCTGGCAAGGCTTGCAAAGCCAGGGGCCTCTCCTCCCAGATGGAGGTGAGATTGGAGGGATCTAAGCAGAAACTGCTTAGTCTCTGGTAAAATTGACAGGAACCTGCTGAAGAGTCTGCAAAGGAAATGTCCCATAACCAGGTGCACCTGAAATAAGGGGTAACTCATGGATGTTTATATTCTTATCTATGTATTATCTATCTATCTACCTATATCTACCTATCATCTAGCTGTCTATCATTTGTATCTATCATATCTATCTACCTATCTATCTACTATCTATCTATCTATCTATCTATCATCTATCATCTTCCTATCTATCTATATATCATCTACCATATCTATCTATCATCTATCTATCTATCTATCTATCTATCTATCTATTATCTATCTATCATCCACCTAAGAGAGAGAACGAGCAGACAGGGAAGAACAAATCTGCTCCACTTGAAAGGGACCTCATGTCCTCCACTTTGTCAGGGGTGCTGCCTGAACATTATTATCCAAAGCTGCTGAGAGAGGAAGTGAGTACATGGATGAAGCCTGCCCGGTGACAAAGTCAGGAATAGAGCCCTGTCCCTGCTACCTGGCTGGGGCTTTCTCTCTTGCCTCAAATGCCCCTGACATTCCCATCCCGAGGCAGAGGAGCCCAGGCTCCAGGTACCAGTCCAGGTGGCAGTGAGGTCTTGACCCAGGTGCTGTGAGGTGGGTCTCGTCCCCAGTTCTGCCTTGAGCTAATTCTAGAGCCTTATTTTACATTTAATCTGTGGAGAGAGTAGTTGAGTCTCAACTCTGTATGCATCTTAGAATCACCTGAGAGTTTTTTATAAAGTAGGGCTGTGTGGTCCTCCCCCAGCGCTACTGACTCTGCTGACTTGGTCTTGCTATCAGGGTCTCTTCCCAGTGCAGCCCTGGGTCTGGAGTGGGGCCCTGGGCCTGTATACATTTTTTAAAAAATGTCTTGGGGCACCTGTGTGGCTCAGTCAGTTGAGCATCTGATTTCAGCTCAGGCCATGATCTCACGGTTCATGAGTTCAAGCCCCACATTAGGCTCTGTGCTGACAGTGCTGAGCCCACTTCATAGCCTCTGTCCTCCTCTCTCTGCCCCCTCCCACTTGCGCTCTCTCTCTCTGAAAAATAAATAAATATTAAAAACTTAAAAAAAAGTTTAGAAAGATGCCTTAGCAATTGTGATGATTAACTTTCATCAGATTGAAGGAGTTGTAAAGATTCCTCCCTTTTATGACTGGAGGATTTTATTTATTCGTTTTTATATTTGGCTAGAAGTCAGCAGATGCTCAGCAAAAAAGGGACCGTCAGCCCGTGTTTTCACTTTGCTTTGGCTTTTATCCTATTGTCTGTGATCGTTACAGTGTGAATTAGTTAAAGCCTTCCGGCGTAGCGAGCGCGTTACTAAGTGTGCCTCCTTGCAACAAAACATAAGACCTATGGAAGGTCAGCCAAATTGCGAAGGTCAAATGGGGTCATCCATGGGTGACCATGATGAAGACAGAAGTCCTAATGGCACTGGCAATGGAAGTGTACACAGAAACCCAGTGACTAACCCGGAGCTCTTGTGAATGTCAGTCATCCACTGGGTTAACATCATAGCAATATTAAAACTGTTTCTCCACGAGGCATCAGAAACAGTAAAAGCACAGCTAGTGTTTTTGATACTGTGTAAAACATGGCCCCGAGGCATAGAAAATCAGGTACGGAAAATACTTGAGCAGTCGGGACTGGAGTTTCTCGGTCTCTGGCAGGTGTAGAGCTGGGGCAGACAGAAACCAACCCATTCGGGGCTCTGATGGCAGTCAGCACACGCTGTGCTGGACTTTACCTTGCAAACTAGGTGTTGTGCGGGGGTGGCAAGTGTGTGCTTCCTGGTGGACTGGCGGCTGTCTGCCTCCTGGCTCTCAGCTCAGTGACCGCCTCACGCTTTTGTTTTCTCTTGCTACAGATGGGCAGAAGAAAGTTCAAGAAGAATTCGACATTGACATGGACGCACCAGAGACAGAACGTGCGGCGGTGGCCATCCAGTCTCAGTTCAGGAAATTCCAGAAGAAAAAGGCTGGGTCCCAGTCCTAGTGGGAGAGAGTCCCTTCCTAGCCTGCCAGAAGACACCGAATTCAACCATCATCTGTCAAGAAATTAAGAGAACAACACCCTAGAGAGAATTCATTTGCACACGACACCCACATGCACCTGGCCTGCAATGCATGTACAGAGATCCTCATATTTATTCCCTGATAGGAAGGTGTAGACAATGCAGCTGTGAGTGGCTTCATCTCTGTTTATCTCTAGTATCCTTCCTCCTGCACTGTTTTCCTTGATGTTGTAATAAAATGGAGTTATGATGCGTGATTCAAGTGTCTGCTTCGTCTCTCCCTTTAGCGTAATCTGGGAAGTTACCAGAGTCAGAGGTGACTGCAGGGCAGCTGTCTATTTTCTCCTTCCCTTAGGAGTTGGAGCTGAAACATGGTGCTTCTGTGAGGAGCCTTTCTGTGGGAAAGAGCATCCCCTCTTTGCCATACCTGTGTCCTCTGAAGAGTGTTAACTGCCGAGTGCACTACATTTTCCTCTTTTGATGGGCGGAGAGCAGGGTGTCACAGAGTCAGCAGCTTCCCAGGGGAGTTCCGACTCACCCAGGAGAACAGGAAGGGGGAGGGTGATACATCGACATTCAGCGCGTGTCACTCAGGTATGCTCAGCAGGTGTGCTTCACAGCTCCAGAGGGGACGCACCCCCCTTCTGCACCTGCTGAGCCCATTCTCTCTGTACCTGTGTCGCTCCTTGGGGAAAGGTGGCCCTCTGGTCTCTCCCCCCTCCCGGAGCTCCTCACACTGTGATTTGCTACTTGCTAGGATCATTCCCACGACCTGAAGTTTGGAGAATCTGGCTTCTCTCCTATCACATATCTTCCCCTGAGAACCTTACAGGGAAATGGTTTCACATGCCCTGAAGGGGTTCCTCAGGCAGGGAGGAGAGGAAGGTCCCCAGAGTCAAGAGTAGGGAGGGGGCTGGATGCTTGCCTTGGGACCCCAGCTGGCAGGAGCCCTGAGCTACTGAATCTTGCTGTGGTTTGAGTTATGCCAGGTGAGAAGCTGGTACGGAGCTGTCTCATCCTCAGCATCCTGAGTTCTCGGTGAAGGCACAATGTACCACTGAGGGGCATCCTGTGCCAGTTCCTTAACCAAGGATCGAGTTGGAGCATGCGGAATGGTGGCAAGAGGAGAGACAGGCTCTGTGTGCATGCACATGCTCACACTTGTGCCCACGAGTGTGGCTGTAAAGTATGGTGGAAGCCGGCACAGCGATGGCTGGGGGCGGGGCCCCTCCTGTTCCTCCGGCAGGGTTCATTTGTTGCCACAGGTATACGAGCCGAGAAAGACTGGCATCCTGGGGAAGATGAACTGCTTCAAGAAAGGCATCTGAAAATGTCATGTTTGGTGGGGAGATCCCTCCTAACGGACACTTCTCTGGGGCTGTCAGATGGAAGACAGTGGCAGGTTCTGGAGTTCCTCTAACGGGTTTCTGATTAGACAAGTCCTCAGTAGGATCGCTTCAGCACCGGCAGTACCCAAGGCCTCCCGGGGCTCCCGGCAGCTGGGGACTCGCTGAAAACAGGACAGCAGATTGAGGGGACACCTGAGAACAAGCTTCCCGAGACAGCAGGGGAAAATGTCACAGAAGTTCTGTGGGCTGCTGTGTGGTCTTTATGGAGGTACAGGAAGTTGGGAATTTCCTTTATGTCCCCTTATTCTGTGCATATTATCACATAAAGGGAGCGGCCGCCTTACTAAGTGTGTCTAGCCCTGATGCCTGGCGTGGGTCTCCTTCAGCTCTGTCTCACTTGGAAGCAAATCCGGTTTTACAGTGAGGATGCTCCCCTAGGGGGGACTCTCTATGTGAAGCTGGAGAATCTAGGGAGTGTTCCCCAATGTTCCAGAGAGATGGGAGGCACTCCTCAGCAATACTGGCCCATTGGTGCAGAAAGGGGGGGAGCGAGAGCTGTCATGTATGGAGAGGCCCCTAGGTGGTCCCAGGACACCTCTCCCATCCCAAGCACAGGCTAAGGGTACGTCTGGCTTCCTTTGAGCCATGGGAATGGATTTAACTTCATTTCCCAGGTAGATTCATAAAAGTGTCAAACTCCAGCTAATAGCAAGGGGAAGGCTCCAAATGTGCCCCCCTCTCCATGGAAATTGGGCATGTGCAGTTGATGGCTTCCTGGAAACCGAGGAGGAAGTGGCTTATGGCTCCAGGCGTGGAGGGCCCTCTCCTCCCGTGGGCTGCTGTGTTCATCCCAGAAGGGAGGAGGGAACTTCCTCAGTGTGTGCTCAAGCAGGGTGGCATAGGGTGTCAGCAAGCTGGGGCATCATTAATTCAACTTCATTTCACACCTATTGATTGGACTCTTACTACATGCACGCACTAGGGCTGTGGCCATGCCTTGTCAAGGTGCTGGCAGGCTGGTGGGGAAGAGGTCTGGACAAACAGATGATAGGATGGAGAGATTTGTGCCGTGTCAGAACAGGGGGAGGGGCGGCTCATCCAGGCTCGGAGAATCACTCAAGTCTCCCCAACAGACTGCCACCCCCAGCAATGGTGGGAAAGATTATGGGAGTCACTAGATAAATAAGGTGGGTGGTTGGCGTTGGCTGGTGGGGGAGGGTCTGGGCAAAGCCCAGGAGAAGGGGATGCTTAGCTTTGCGGAGGCTTATTGGATGAGCACGTCCCAGCCCAGAGCATGCAGTTCCATCACCCACACCTGGGCAGGTTAGAAGCAGGACCCAACACTTGAGACTTGGAACTGGATTCGTCTTCCATTTCGGATCGGCCAAGTGACTGCAGAGAAGTTACCCACTTGAGTGGCACTTTTCCTGACCATCAAGGTGGTGGTAAAGTGTATTGGAAAGGTGGATGGGAAAATGTTAGAAATCAAATACTTGAGTGTCTGGCTCAATGTCCAATACATGAAAGCCAATAATGGCAGACCCATGTGGCAAAGAGCCCTTCGTTGCTTCCAGCAGCAGCAACCTTTTTCCTCAGCCCAATGCCGAGTTCCACGGGATCCTGCTTCTCTTGATAACAGCCAGCTGGGCCAGTGATGAGCACCTGACCCAAGAGGTGGGCTCAGCCGATCAGAATCCTTCTCTTGTGAGTCTGGACTAATTCATGGTTACTGAGCTAGTGAGTGAGAAAGTTAATGTTGAGTTGGGGTCAAAACTGGTATCATGGCAGATAAATCTGCAAGAAAGCTTTTCACAAAAAAGCCCTACCCCACTTTTCCCCCAAGAAGTAGCAAAAGCCTATTTGGAGAGAAATTCAGGAGGGTGCCAAAAGGACTTGAGAGCCAAGAAATATGGGCCCATGAAAGACAAAGGGTAGTTTAGGTTGACTTAATTACTTGGTTGCAATGAGCAGAAACCCATTCACATCAGCTAAAAATAGAGAGAATTATTCAGGTGTCACCGACATCCAAGAAAAGAACACCCAAGACGTCCAAGAAAAGAATAGAATGCCATGGGCAGAGGAATGACATTAAGTTTATAAACTGGGCACAGTGGGGAAAAAATTGACATCTTTATATTATTATCTTTATAGCATTTTATGACTTTCAGTAGAATTCTATAGTATTTTTTTATATGAGTCTTTTTGTTCTATTTCCAGGTATTTCATGGTTTTTTTTTTTTGTCCTCCTAAATAGAATCTTTGTCCAAAGTATCTTCTAGATGGTTTTGCTGTTACCTAGGAAAACTACTGACATTGTGTATTTAACTCTGTAACGACTCATCTTATTGAACTATACAATATCTGGTAGTTTTTCAGTGGATTCTTCAGGATTCCCTGGTAGGTAGTCCTATCATTTGCAAAGAACAATAATTTTTCTTCTTTCCCCCAATTTTTAGCTTCTTTCTTCTTTCTTGTCTTCCTTATCCTTGATCCTTATGTTTTGAGGGAGGCTGGGGGGTGGGTCAGCCTTCAGCAACAGTGACAGACCATCTCATGAGCTGTGGTTCTCCCAGATCACCAGTTTTGGGTTGATGGATTTTAACTTCTTGGAACATGTAGTCTCGAGTCCTGCAGTCTTTTCAATTTACTTTTTAAAACATTTAAAAAATTTTTTATTTATTTTTGAGAGAGAGAGAGAGAGAGAGAGACAGCATGAGCAGGAAAGGGTCAGAGAGAGAGGGAGACACAGAAAATGAAGAGGGGCTCCAGGCTCCAGGCTAGCTGTCAGCACAAAGCTCAACGCAGAGTTCGAACCCATGAACTGTGATATCATGACCTGAGCCGAAGTCAGACGCTTAACTGACTGAGCCACCTAGGCGCCCCTGATCGTACTTTTGAATAAACACATTTTGTATGCCCTGACGATTAGCCTGCATGGACTAGTAGAATTATAAGGGAAGAGTGGAGAGGAGAAAGAGTTTAGGATTGGAGCTTATTTAGGGTTTGTGTTTCAGGTGAGGATTCACACGGATTGCATGTTTAGGAGATTTCTCTTGCCTCAACTTAAAGCATAGATCATTGAGGTGGGGTCCCTTGGTCGGTCTACAACGTCCACTGTCTCAGTCAGCTTGGGTTGCTGTAACTGATACCCCAGACTGGGAGCTTAGACAACAGACGTTTATTCTCACAGTCCTGGAGGCGTTAAGTCCAAGATCAAGGTGTTGGCTCATTCAGTTCCTGGTGAGAGCCCTCTTCCTGGTTTGAAGATGGCCTCCTTTTTGCTGAGTCTTCATGCAGTGGAGAGAAAGAGAGCCCTGGCGTCTTTTTTCTTATAAGGGCACCAATCCCACAATGGGGGCACCACTACCTCACCTAAATCCATTTACCTCCCAAAGGTCCCACCTCCTAATACCATCACGTTGGGAGGTAGGACTTCACTCTATGAATTCTGGGGGGACACAAGTATTCAGCCCATGACATCCACCTTTGCAAGAGCAGGGATGACCAGGTCTCCTGGATGTCAGGCAGTGTAATGTGATCAGACTGAACAGTGCATTGGATTTTATTCACGACTCTGCTGATTAACTACAGGGCTGGAATTTGTAGCCACTGCCTGATACTATTTCCTCTCAGTTGCTGCCTTGAGGTTGGTTCTCCTTCCCTCATGGCCGTGGCAGTGGACTCCATTCGGTGCCACATTGCCCTTTTGGAAATAGTGTGTTCTTTGCTAACAGATGTTTAATTGAATAAGAATTAAGGGCGAGTGAGACGTTGCTACGCTTTCCGTGACCTCCCCAGGAGGCAGGGAAAATGATGGGTTTGGCAGGGCCCTATCAGGCTTCCTGAATAGAACAACCAGGGACTGTGAAAAGTGGAGCCACTAACCTTGTTCTCTCTCTGCCCCTCGCCCCATGAAGCTGGTCTGAATACGGAGATTTTAACCCACAGCCCTTCCTGAAGCTAACAATGCTCATTATTTCTGTGTGCCTGTGCTGCAGGGTCTTGGCCACTTGAGTGCTTTAAAAGATGTTCTCTGGTGAGTCACGATTGCTCACAAAGGATGGAGAAGTGCTTCTCTGCTAGAGGTTTCTGAGTGTTGGTTGGGCATCTTTCTTTCAGCCCCTATAACGCAAGACTCCTTTCCTAGCCCACCTATAAAATGAGTGGTAGAGGTTCAGTTAGATGATTGTCTTGTCCAAAGCCAGGCTGAGTCCTTGACTCGTGGAATGGATTCTAGTGCAGAAACACCTGGAGACAGGGTTTGATGAGACTGGGAGGGACCTGTGCTTCTCTGCTGGGGTTCCCACGACTGCATGTCCCCTCTGGTGCAGCCACAGCCACCCGTGTCCCGGACCTTTAACCAGTCCCTGTGTTTGAAGCAATCACATAGTGTGTGTCCAGCCTGAGACAAGACAGCTTTGGCTGACTCGATAAGCATTGGCTGGTAGCCAGAGCTAATGGCGGGGAGAGAGCCAATGCCGTTCCACGTCTGGATAATTTCAGCAGTCACCCTTCTGATTTCTCCATTCTGCACCCATGTTCCTCTTTCTAATGCATTCCTCTGAGTCAGCCAATCCTTTAAGAATGCAAATTGAATCATGTCATCTTTTCTATGCCTTCCCACCTCCAAATTTAAAACCCTTCAGGGCTTCACCGGCTTCTCAGGATAAAGCCAATTTCCTTGATGTGGATTGTGATGACCTGCGTGGTGTCCTTTCCCTTCATTTTCTGGGAGTTTCTCCTCCTCAGGGGCATCCTCCCACATCAGCTCCTCTGAGTCTGCTCCTCTGTCCTTGCATCATTTAGTTCTGAGCTGACGTGCTACTTCCTGGAGCAGCTGAGATACAACTAACTACCATGGAAGATGAATTCCCAAAAGCTGGAGGCTGCGCCCCAGAGAATTATATTTCTCACTCACAGCAGAGTCTGACGAAGGTGTTCTGAGTCATGGCTGTGCTCCATGTGGGAGATGGCATCGAAGGTTTGTGATGGGCCAGACCCACAGGAGACTTAGATCAGTTCCACTGGCCAGAATGCAGACACACTGCCACCCCTATTTTTTAGTGAAGCTGGGAACGTGGTCTACCTGTGTGCCCAGGAGGCGGAGAAACAGGCTTGGGGGGACACCCCGTAGTTTCTGCCACAGCCTTCCTGTCCCATCCCCACCCCACGCGTGAGGTCCTGGTCTAGATGGCCTACATCTAAGCCCAAGTGTTTTGCATGTGTGGTACAGAAAATGTCTTCCCTGACGTAACTGAGGCCAAGGGACATAGAGAAACCCTGTGCTTTCATTTAGTGAACGGTCAAGAAAGATGGTGATTTGGTCAGAGTTCAAAGTCAGCCTGTAGTCTTTGGTGTTTCATTTTCCGTTCTAAAGAGGGCCTTAGAGAGCCAGCCTTTTGTGGATTTCCTTGTCACCCCAGTTTACAATGAATAGACATACAAGGAGTTCAGGACAGATGAGTGCTGAGACAAAGGCACGTTTCTAGGCCACCTCTCTCCTGAAAAAAAGCAAACAAAAAAAATCCCAAAGCTTGTGGTGGCTTCAAGGACAAAAGGGCTCTCAATACAGCAGATCCAGAATTCTGATTTTTATATATTTTTTCATGTTATTCCTTCCATACAGAATGTAACCCCTCCTTTCCACTCACCTTTCCTGGGAGAGGAGACCTTTCTGGACTATGATCAGTGGAGCCAGGGTTTGGCCTCCACTCATTGGCTACTATTGGTATTATCCTGTGAGAACTATAATGTCTTCCCGCCTCAGTCTTCCCCTCCGTAAAGTGGGTATAGTAAGTTCTCAGCAAGGAAGGGAGGAAATGAAGTCTTTCCCATATGTTATCCTGAACCAAGATGTTGAGCACTTTATGTGTATTAAGTCATTTAATCTTACCAATCTTAGAAAGATTATCTCCATTTTGCAGATGAAGATATTAATTTATTAAGCCTGAGAGAGGATAAAGAAATGCTTAAGGTTATGCAGCCACTGAGGGAAGAGATGGAATTTCTTACCCAGGTCCGACTTAAAAACCTGTGGTCTTTGACACCTACATCACCCAGTGTGAAGCACTAAATACCAATCTGCCTTGTAGCTAATGATATTTCTTATCCACATAGGGCACCATTCAGGTTCTATAGTCTCCAGTGACCCCCATGGTGCTTCCCTCATCGATTCAAGTCCTTAGGGGGTCCTCTTGACTTTGAATTCTGCAGTGTTGGTGACTGGTAGAACAGTGGCTTCTAAGGGTGCCCACATTCTAATCCCAAAGACCGATGGTTACATTACCTTACATGGCAAAACGGACCTTGCAGATGAGATTAAGTCAAGGATCTTGAGATGGGGAGATTATGTTGGTTGTCTGGGCAGCCCAATACCATCCTGGAGTCCTTATCACAGGAATATGGGAAGGACATGTCAGAAAAGATAAGGCCACCAAGGTTGGAGAGACGCCCTTAGAAGGTGGTGGAAGGGCTGAAAGCCAAGGAGTGTGGAAGCCTCTAGAAGCTAGAAAAGGTGAGGAAACAGCCTCCCTGGGGCTTCCTGAAGGAACCAAGCCCAGCCAAATCCTTGACCTAACTCCCTAAAACATTTGTGTTGTTTTAAGCTATTTGCTTTCAGCAATCTGTTGTAGCAGCAATCGGACACTAATAGAGCGGGATTTTCTTGTGCCTTAACACTCGGGGCGGCCTCATAGCTTCACTGTGATGCGTGTGTTAACTATTACCGTCCTTGCAGCAGAGCAGCTAGTGGAGAGGAGACCACAGTTTATCCCTCTCCATAAGGACGCTGCGGACACATAAGATGGGGTGAGAAGAACGTCTGTTGGGTCCAAAACCATGGCCCAGTGATGAGGCCATGGAGATGGGCAGCAGACCACCGTGTCACTGGCCCCATCTCTGGGGATGGAAGCCACATGACTTCATCACACCGCAGCCTCAGTGGGACCTCCTCAGACAGGGGTGTTGACGGTGGAAGCAAGCTGGCAGCATGATGGGGTCTGCAGCTGCCAGGACCAGACCACTGCAGCTGAACTCAGCCCATAGCAGTGTCGGGTCCTGGGAGCGGGCCAGCACTGGCTGTCACCACTGATTATCTCGTGGTTCAGGTATAGCTCAGGCTCTTTCTTGTGATTTGTTTGCAACCAGGCCAGCAGCCTCTGCAGCCCCAGGCCCTGAGCCAAGCTGATGAGCGCAGCGGCCGCAGGAATGGCTTTGCCGCTGCAGTGCTGTGAGCAGAGACGGAGCGGTGCAGGCTCTGCACCACCAGGGATGCTCCTCCGGTGTGCCCATCCCCCGCCCCCAGCTCTGAGCAAAGGAAGATGCACATCTCTGTCATCCTCCCGGTGTAGATTAGCAGGGGGGATAGACAACTTGGTTAGTTTGATGGCCTCCTAGGTGGGCATTCAGTGGTGCAGGACCTCCACGGAGCTGCTTGTGGAGTGGCCGGGCTTGGCTTTTATGATTGTGTGCATCTAGATGAACAAAGGCGTTTTCCAGCTCCCTGGTGCATGGGCGGGCTCTCAATCTAGCCCTTACTCACTCATTACAGCCCCTTCTGTGCCTTCGTGTTCATAAATCAAAGAGCGTTCAGTGCAACAAATCACTGTAGGGATCTCGGCCATTTTATAAACAAATTAAGCAAAGCTCAGAGAAATGGAATGGCTTGTCTGTGGCCGCCTGGCCAGGCCCTGACCCAGCGCCCTTCAGGGACAGTGTGTCTCCAGGCAAGGCTAGCCCACAGGCAGGGCTGATGCAGCCCCTCCGGACTTGCCATCAGACATGGGAAACTGCATTGTCCCACGTCCTTAGGGACCCCTGGCTGGCCAGTTGTGCAACTCCCTGCTCACATTCCCTGGGAGCAGCGGAGGAAGAAAGCTCCGAAGCAAACAAACCGTCGGCTACTCCATAGCTAATTTAGTCCACATCTCAGCAGAGTGGAGAGAAGGAGGCATGGCCATCATATTAAGCCCAGCTGCTTTCACCAACCCCAAACAGTAGTGGCTCCAACAAGAGGGCTGTGTCCCCTGGAGCAGTCTGCGTGAAGCCCTCCAGAGCCCTCCTGGTATCAGGAGCGGTGTTCCTACCTCCTAGTTCCACCATCCTCAGGCCCTGCCCTTTCCCTCCCGGTCACTGTGGGTCCACATTCAAGTTCTAGGAAGGGGACATGGGGACGGATGGCTGCCTGGGTGGATGGATGTAGAGCGCACAGCTTACACCTGTGAATCATCCTGTGGCTTGAACTGGAGATGGGCATGTATGTGGCCTAAGTTCTTCAGACAGTTGGCATCTGTCCACTTCTCTTGGCCAGTGTGGCCTGGGGGCATGAGACTGAGCAGTTCTCTGTGCCTGTCCATAGCCCCCCAGCACAGGTCATTTCAGTTAATGCAATGGCCTCCTCTTTCCAGCCTCTGTGACACCACGGGGGCCTATGTGCAGGACAGAGCAGCCAAGGCAACAGGACATCATTGCCACCCAGTGCAGCCCCGTGGCCAATGAGGGTTGGAGGACTACTATCCCAGCCCTCTCGCTTTTGGGTGTCCTCACTTCCTTCCCCATGCTCTCCCAGATAACCTCCCAGATAAACCACTTACCTTTCAATCTTTGCTTCAAAGTTTACTTCTGGGGAAAGCCAGCCCCAGACATATGGTAAGGGAGACATGCGGGCATTTTTAGCTAAAATTCCAGGTTCCATGGATTTTGGACCATATGTTTTGTTTACATCCTACTTTCCACAACCTCTTTTTATTAAGAAATCAGCCTCTTAAGATTAAAACGGGCAAGAATTCATTTATTTTTTTTTTATCCATCAAGGGTTGTTTTGTTCCTTTCCTTGAAGGAAAATCTTGTTTGCCAGGGAGAAGGATGGTGGAGGGAGATGGTGTAACCAGTCTGCTTTGTGTTGGGCTCTGGACAAGCCCCATAGATGCTAAAATGAGAGAGACTCAGCCTCTACTTCCCCCAGAAAGCCCCCTTCCAGTGGGAGATTGAGGATGTAAGTATATGAGGCAAATAAGAGAGAGCGTGCAAACACATCACATGGAGCTCATATCTATGAAAGAGTGAGTGTGTCTTTGAGGAATGAAGGGTCTCTGTAGCAGGTTTGGGAGGGCCGACGCTTCTTGGATTGGAGAGGTGGAAAAGGGAGAGACGACAATCCAAAATGGGGGTTACATGTCCATGACAAGACCACCCATTCTTGGGTCAGCTTCAACTACTTGATCACAGGAACTTGGGTCACACAAACCTCCCTCTGGTGCCTTGGGAATTGTACACCAGCTTTCCCTCAGCACTTCAGGCCACTTCAGCGACACCACTTTCTTCATTGATTGTTACGACTTGGTGCTCCGGTCTCCGGGATATGCTGATGTCCTAGATCTGCCTCTGCATCTCAGGTTAAACAGGAATGGTGTTCTCTATACATGCACCCCTGTCCCTTCCCCTGGTGATGTTGCCCACTGCCTACTCTTCCTGTTTCTCTCTCTTGTTCTTTGTCGAACATCCCTCACCCTCCAGACCATTTTCAAGAAGGTCCTTGCTCCTCAAGAACAGCTCCTTGTGTTTGGTCCAGTCCTACCGGTTCTCTGCCTGTGGGGTAGTTGCTTCCCAGGAGGCTCCCTGATGCCTCATGATGGCAGTTTTTGGGTGGACACAAACTCCCAATGGTCCTGCTGCAGAGAAGCTTGAGCTGATAGCTGCTCAGAGCTGAGCCTCTCTCCCGGCACCTATGCTATTCTAGAACCATGAAAAGCTATTCCAGTTAAAATCAGTTCGGTTTGGGGGGCACCTGGGTGGCTCAGTAGATTAAACATCTGACTCTGTATTTCAGCTCAGGTCATGCTCTCACAGGTTCATGAGTTCGAGCCCCATGTCGGGCTCTGTGCTGGCAGTGAGGAGCCTACTTGGGATTCTCCCTCTGTCTCTGCCCCTCTCTTGCTCATACTCTCTCTCTCTCTCTCAAAATAAATAAATAAACTTAAAAAAATCAGTTCAGTTTGGGATGAGACCAATTGTACTGTGTTTCTTCAAGATTTTCTCCACTTTTTCCTGTAGTTTCTAAGCCCCAGGCTATGAGCTTGCAGTTTTCTTAATGGGCAATCTAACAAACTGAGTTGTCTTTCAGATAGATTACATCATCTTTCTCTTGCTTTAAACTAGAAGCCTGACCTGGGTCGAACCAATCATGGATGTGCCTCTTGGCTTCCTCTGGCCTGGGACCACATTCATCCTCAATGTGAGATCTTCCCAGGAAAGCATGTCAGTGTCTCTCCATGGGGTATGTGGATTTTAAAACTTGGCTTTCCAGTAAGTGGTCTGACTTAGTCTCTGGATGGAAAGTGACTCCAGCAGGTTTTAGGAATAAGGTAGGACTAGCAGGGCATTGTGTGAGTTTCTATTGTGTGAGTCATTCTATCTTGGGCCCATATCTACAAGGAAGATCCAGAACTTTATTTGCCCTTGAGGATGAAGAGGTGAACTGCCTCCCTCCTCTTCTTTCAGGACTCTCCCTGCCTTTCATACTATTCAGGTTGTTTCTGTCTCACCTAGATTCCCATTTTAGATCCCATAATAATAATAGCTGTTGTTCAGGATAATTAATGCTAGCTGCTGTAACATACATCCCCACATCTCAATGGTTTAATGCACAAGAAGTGATTATCTCACTTCTATGAAGTCTGATGAGTGCTGTGTAGCTCCCCTGGCAGTTCTCCACCCAGGGGGTGACTTAGGGGCTCAGGTTTCATCTCTTGGGTGACTCTGCTATCTTGGTTCATTTGCTTCTGAGAGAAAGAGCTTGAGGGATTACACTGTATAATGGTTTTCCATAGCAAATTGCCGTACACTGGGAGCTGAAAACAACAGAAGCTTATTGTCTCTCAGTTCTGGAGGCTGGAGTCGGAAATCAACGTGTTGGCAGGGATGGTTCCTCCTGGAGACATTGAGAAAGAATCCGTTACATGCTTCTCTCCTAGTGTCTTGTGCTTCTGGAAATCCTTGAGTTTCCTTGGCTTGTAGACACACAACTTCAATCTCTGCCTTCATTTAGACCCCTTCTATATGTATCTGTGTGTCCTCTCTCTCTCTCTGTTTTCTTATATAAAGACACCTGTTGGGGTGCCTGGGTGGCTCAGTTGGTTAAGCATTTGACTTTGGCTCAGTCATTATCTCACAGTTCATAGATTTGAGCCCTGCATTCGGCTCTGTGCTGTCAGCTCAGAGCCTGGAGCCTGCTTCAGATTTTGTGTCTCTTTCTCTCTCTGTCCCTTCCCCATTGATTCTCTCTCTCAATCAAAAATAAATATTAAAAAGTAAAGAAAAAGGACACCTGTCATTTTATTAAGGGTCTATTCTAAATCCAGGATGGGCTCATCTCAAGATCCTTGACTTAATCACATCTGTAAAGATCCTTTTTCCAGATAAGGTCACCTTCCGAAGTTCCAGGGTCTAGGACTTGGATATATCTTTTGGGGGACCAATATTCAACCTAGCACACACAATCTGTTTTATTGTCAGTCTTGGAGGGGAGCACAAATCTACCCACTTTCCACTGGTCAGAGCTAATCACTACAGCCCAGCCCTAGTTGTGAGGGATCCTGGGAAAGACAGTCTTCCAGTTTGTCCAGAGAAAAGAAATGGAGGTAGTAAGCACCTGGTCAGCCTCTGACACTGGCTAACACTCAAGGGGCACTTCCTCAGTTCCCCAACTTTCAGATTAGTAAACAGAGGCATGGAGTCCTTCCAATGATTTCCCAAGGTTATTTGTAGATGGTGGAAATACTGTTTTCATCTAAGCCGACTGTTTTAAAGCCAGTCTCTTTGTCTCCTGCATGATATGTCCTCTAACCTCTCTGACCTCTGGCTATTTGTTTTTGGGGGACACAATTGTTACTCTCCCCGGCATGTCCCTAAGCCTGGGGACTGACCTGGCTGGAGCCAAGTGCTTTTCAGGAGCTGCCTTTCCTCAGAAATGCTTTCTCTTCACTCTGGAAAGTCTTTCAGCCTTCTTTCCTTCACAGTGACTTGTTCAAGGGCACTTCAATGGACACGATGAAGCAGCCAAAGTTGTTACCTGCCAGCCCAGTAGCTGGATGGAACCTACTGGCAGCAAGGACAATGCACATGTCCCAAGTTGATTGAAGTAAATGCTGACAAGTTCATTTGCCAAAGAAAGAGAGCTGGCAAGTACATGCTGGTGAGTGGCCCGAAAGCACAATTATTGACTTTTGAGCTAAAGGATACTGCACATTTACTTCTGTTTTGGCCGCCCACAGGTCTGCATGTCGGCAGCTCTAACATAACCTACATCAAGCTGCAGAACATCAATTGGCTGCTTGTTTGAAGTGGATCCAAACTACCTTGTCTGAATAGAGAACACAGCATATTTGTAAGCAAGAAGGCCTTGGATTCACCGCATGTGGGGAGGAAGGGATCAGGGTTACTTTCCTCTCCCTGCTGCCCCTTCTGTTCTGGAAAATTTTCTGTTGGCTTGCAGAAGTCCAAGAGGGAAAAGATGCTTGTGTAATTCTGGATTTGGTTACTGATTATTGATCCAGATCTGTCTTGTATACATAACAGAAAATAATATTTTTGTGAAGAAAATGAAGTCCAGGAGAAGAGTGAGGATGGAGGAAGGATAAGAAGAAGGAAGAAGGGAACCTGAGAAAGGGAAAGAGGCAGAAAAGGAAGGAAAGAAAAGGAACAAATAAGCAGGAGGAAGGATTTCCCTCTAGCTTGGTTTTGAGGTAAGAGAAAATGTTTCTCACCATGCCCTTGGCTAGGCATAGTCAAGAGATATCCATGGCTGCTAAAAGTTCTTTTAATTCTCTCTCAGTGTCTGCAGGCATAGTAGGTTTCATTATAGGGGCTGGAGACTTGAGGCCAGTCCATGGATGTGGGGGGAACCTGAGGGCTTGAGTTGGCAGCAGTTCACTTTGCACCTGCTGTGTAAGAAGCACTGTACCAATTCTGCAGGGACAAAGAGTGAACAATGCAATTAGGCACAAATAGTTCTTGCAGGTTTGTTTGGTTAGGCACAATGTTCAGGCATGACCATCTGTCTGCAAGGAGCTTGATTTTTAATGGAGGTGATAGACACGTCCATAAATAAGATAAAATGTCAAGTTCTTTGGCAGATAGATAGATGAAGAATGGAAGGGAGTGAGATCAATGTCAACAAGAGATTACTTCATGGAGAGGTGTGAGTCTTGAAGAAAGCATAGAACTTAAATGTGTGGGCGTAGGAAAAAGGACATTTTTGGAGGGGATGATACAGAGGCAAGAAAGCACTTGTTTGGCAGAGTAGTAGCTATTGCAATTTGGGGGGAAATGCAGGGAGCTTTGAATGGTGTGGCAGAATCAAAGCCTGGAGAGGTAGGTTAAAGCCAGGACAGATTACAGATGGCCACTGTGACACAGATGGCAAATAGTTCACCAGCCTGTCTTCTCCTTGTCTTAGAAACACAGCCAATTTACACTTCCCAGCCTTCCTCACAATATATGTGACCATTTGACATGTGAATACCAACCAATGAAACAGGAGCAGAAGGCATCTGCCAGAAAAGAGCAGGCATCATGGTGGGTGGAGGGTGAGCCTGTGCAACTTCACCCCCCACTTCTTATCATGCCAGTTGCCACCATCACCATCATCACCATCATCACCACCACCACCACCACCGTCACCACTTTCAACACCACCACCACTACCACCTCTCCTATCACCATCACCAACATCACCATCACCACCACCATCGCCATCATCACCACCACTGTCAGATTCACAATCACCATCACTACCATCACCTGATGTAGCTCTTAGTATTTCGGTTTCAGGTATTTCATGGACTTCCTAAATTGGATGCAAGGACTTACCTCCCTCTCAATCCTCCTCTTCTATTCCCTCAATACAATAATGTTTTAATCAGGTTTGATATTGTCATTATTATGTCTATGTTAACACAGTCTTAGGTGAGTCATTTAATGTACTGTCTATTGCATTTGCTTTCCCAGAGTTAAAAATTATCTTTTTTTTTTTGCTTAGGTTTTATGTACTTACCACTCTTTTAAGCTCAAATTTTTCTTCCAAATTTTATCTGTCCTCAGTATCTTCAAATACCTCAAATAGTCTGTAGTTTCCTTCATTATTTTCTTCTGATGTATTCCTCCATCCTCTTGCTTTGCTAGGACTGCAGCTCAGCTTTCATCCTGAAGTGTCTATCTGCCTACCTCTAAGGCAATCACTTAGCCTGTCTTCTGAGTTAAAGTTCTGATCTTCTGGCTCTCATAAGTTTCTCTTTTTTGGTTTAACTTCTTTTGTTTGAAAATTTTTAATGTTTTTAAAAAATTATTTTTGAGAGACAGAGAGAGACAGTGCGAGCAAGGGAGAGTCAGAGAGAGGGAGACACAGAATCTGAAGCAGGCTCCAGGCACTGAGCTAGCTGTCAGCACAGAGCCCGACAAGGGGCTCGAACCCACAAACTGCGAGATCATGATCTGAGCTGAAGCCAGACGCTTACCCAACTGAGCCACCCAGGCGCCCCAACTTCTTTTGTTTAATGCTTATTTATTTATTTTGAGGAAGAGGGAGAGCTGAGGGTGGGGAAGAAAGAGTGGGAGAGACAGAATCCCAAGTAGGCTCCATGCTGTCTGTGCAGAGCCTGACATGGGGCTTGAACTCGTGAGATCATGACTTGAGCTGAAACCAAGAGTCCATCACTTAACAAACTTGAGCCATCCAGGTGCCTTTCTTGGTTAATTTCTTCATGTTGATGGGACTCATCTTTGGATTCCTACTAAGAAAGAGTACCTGGAAGGTATATTTTTTGAGGTCCTGCATTTTTGAAGATGTGTTTTTTTTTAACTTTTACTATTAAATGTCAATTTGGCTAGGTATAAAAATTTAGGTTGTGAATAATTATTTTCTGATTTCTTATATTGCATTCCCCCCAGCTTTACTGATGCATAATTTACAGATAATAACATTTATTTCTCAGGAGTATATATTTTTGTGATTTTGGTAATTATGTATAATTGTGTGACCACAACTACAATCAAGATATAGAGCAGAATATCTGGCTGACTCATTCAGTTAGGCATCTGCCTCTTGATCTCAGCTTAGGTCTTGATATCACAGTGAGTGAATTTAAACCCCACACGGGGCTCTGTGCTGGGTGTGAGGCTTAAAAAAAAGATACAGAATAATTCTATCACTCTAAGAAGTTACCATTGTATAGTCAGTCCTCAGGTAACTACTGCTCTGATCTGTGTCACTAGAGTTTTGCCTTTTCCAAAATTTCATATAAATGGAATCATACAGTGTACAGACTTTTGTGTTTGTTCTTTTCACTTAGCATGTTTTAGAGGCTATGTTGTTATATGTATTAATATTTTATTCCTTTATATACCTGAGATGTATCCTATAGTATAAATGTACTGCAATTTGTCCCTTCACCAGTTGATAAACATTTGGATTGTATCAGTTTTAGGATTTTATTCATCATTCTGCAACAAACTTTTGCATACAAGTTTTTGTGTGCACATATGTTTCTATTTCATTTCATTCTCTGTGAATGTGTGGGATTTCAGGGTCACATGGTAGGTTTGTGTTTAGATTGATAGGAAATAGCCAGACTCTTTTCCAAAGTGGCTGTGCTGTTTTACATTCCCACCAGCAGAGCTGGGCTGTTTGACTGATTTCACATCTTTGTCAGCACTTGGTATTGTTTCTTAAGGTTTTTAAAGGTGTTCTTTATTATGTTACTATCTCCACTGTTCCTGAAGAGAAACTACATACTTTTCTGATTTTCTATTTTTATTTGTGTCTTGATTTTTTGTTATTTATTAAGCGTTTATTATAATCCCGGTATAGAAAGCATACAGTGTTGTGCTGGTTTCAGGTGGACAGTGTGCAGTTCATTACTGCCATACAACACACGGCTCATCACAGCAAGTGTGCTCCTTCATCCTCATTACCTATTTCATCCACCTCCCTCCCCCCCCACCCCCACCATGGTACCCGTCAGTTTGTTCTCTGTAGTTAAGTGTCTCTTGGTTTTTATCTATCTTTTTCCTTTGCTCATTTGTTTTGTTTCTTCAATTGCACACACCACTGAAATCCTATGGCATTTGTCTTTTGCTCACTGACTTATTTTGCTTAGCATAATACACTCTGGCTCCATCCATGTCATTGCAAAGGGCAAGATTTGCCCTGGAAACGTTAAGGTTCTTCTCTGCATCCCAGTTTTCTAAAAATCTACAGTGATGTGCTTTGAGGTAAGTGTCTTTCATCCTTTTGTACTGGTTGTTTAAAGCAGCCTTTCCAACTGAAACCTCATGTCCTTTAGTTGCTGGAAATTTTCCCAAATTATTATTCTTTTAAATAATTTATTCCCTTTATTTTTTCCTGAAGTTATTTTTTTAAACCTCTATTGTTTGGATTTTGGCTAAACAATCTTTTCTTTGTGTTTACTTTTCTTTCCTATTTTCCATTTCCTCATCAATTTGTCTTACTAGCTGGAAGATTTGCTTTCAGTTTCATCTCCAACACTTCTATAGTGCTTTCCATTTTGATTTCATACTTTTAGTTTCTGAGATCTATTGTTTTGTTTCTTGAATGTAATTTTTTAATCACACTATTCCATTGATTTATTAGTACAGTATCTACCAATATCTATTGGGATATTAATTGTGGCTTCCCTTTCCCCCACTCTTTCAGAGACAGATTATTCCTCTCACATCATTTTTGTTTCTTTTTTCCTATATGTTTTGGAATTTGTTTTTCCTTTTATACTAGCTCAGGGATTCTCAACAGGGCAGGTGTGAGCAGAAAGGAGGAGGCGGGGGAGGTGGGGGGGGGAGGTGGAGGAGGAGAAAAAGAAGCAGGATTTTACTCTCAGGACAAATCTGGCAATGTCTGGAGTTATTTTCGGTTGTCACAGCCGGAAAGGGGTGCTACCCCCTTTAGTGAGTAGAAGTCAGGGGTGTTGCTAAGCATTTCACAATGCACAGGGTGCCCACCCCCTACCCCATGACAAAGAATTATTCAGTCCCTGGGGTGCCTTGGTGGCTCAGTTGGTTAAGTGTCCAACTTTGATTCAGGTCATGATGACGTGATTTGTGAGTTTGAGCCCTGAATGGGACTGTCTGCTGTCAGCACAGAGCCCAATTTAGATCCTCTGTCCCCCTCTCTCTCTGCCCCTTTCTTGCTCATGTTCTATCTCTTAAAAATAAAATAAACGTTAAAAAAGAAAATTATTCAGCCCCAAATGTCAATGGTGCAGAGGTTGAGAACCCTGTGTTGTGGGTTCGTCAAATGTCTGCTGGGCCTTGGCTGTCCGTTCATATTTAATGTGCAGTAAAAAGTATCTCTTGGCAGAGCTTATTGACTGATGGATCTAACATAGAGAAATGTGGCTGGGTCTTTTCCTTGCTGTGTGTAGGTCAGTGTCAGAGTTGAAGATAAATCCCTAACTCTTCCCAGCATGAATGTGCAGGAGGAAGACGATACGCACTGCAGCCCTTGTGCTCCCAGCTGAAGAAGGAGAGGGGCCAGGGGTCTCCCCACCGAATATGTAAACTTACTTCATCCTCATGCTGCAGTCTGTTTCTTAACCTCAGCTCTGTATACCCTGCTTCGCTGCCTCTTCTCAGTCTCTTCAGAGAATAAACCTCAACATTCCTTTAGGTCAAGGAGGATGACTCAGAATTTATGCCCTCACACAGACTTTCGATCTGTGTCTTGCTTTTGGTGATACCCAGAGACTCCCATCGCTCACCTGAGCTCTAACCTCAGCCCATCTTCCCTGGGGCTCACCTACTCTTTCAGAGTTGACTCCACTGCTTTTCCACAGCAGCTTCCATGCACCCTGTGAACTCTGCTAAAACACCCACCTTCCTGCCAGCCATCCCCTAAATTCTTAGCAGGTCATCCCACCTCTCACCTGACTTCCCAGACTGAAGCCATTCTGACATAAGTACCTGACTCCACCCCCCTTATGGACAACATTTCTTAGTTGTATCTCGTCCCTTGCTCCTATTTATGAAGAAATATGTATTCCTTTGGAAAGGTGCACCATTGCCTCTGTGCAGGATCAGCCCCTTCAGGTCCCTTAGGAAAGGTGCCCACACATTCACTCTTTCCTTGAATCCTTAGTTTCTCCCTCATCATAGCCTCCCTTTCCCCTGAGATGATATGGTTAGGTCTTTAAAAACAAAATCATCCCATGACCCCAATATTTCCCAAGACTCCTATCTTTTCTATCATGGCCAAATTTCTTTTTACAAATTATTTACACCTCTTGAAAGAATCAGCTAACTGGCATGTGCAGACTGGCCCTCACCTCTGTCCTTCCACGTCAGTGGTGATAGCCTTGCCCTGAACCCTTTAAGATAACCCCATGCTTCTCCCTCTTGCCGCTGCTCCTTCTTTTGCTGATCTCTTCTGTCCCCTCTACTGGGCCTTCCTCTTACGCTAACACTAACAACTACACTAACACTAACACTAACTCCAGGATAATCTTATTTATACCCATGGCTTCTCTCAGTTGGCTTTCAAATTTCCATCACCAGCTTCCTGGTTTTAAGTGCTCAGATTTGGGGTGCCTGGGTAGCTCAGTTGGTTAAGTGTCTGACTCCTGGTTTCAGTTCAGGTCATGATCTTGTGGTTCATGATTCAAGCCTCGTGTCGGGCTCTTTGCTGACAGCATGGTGCCTACTTGGGATTCTCTCTTTCCCTCTTTCTCTCTGCCCCTCCCTGCTTGTGCTATTTCCAGTTCTCTCTAAATAAATAAACTTAAAGAAGACAAATGCTCATATCCTGTAAGGCGTATGTGAGAGAAATAATCCTTTGGTTTTAGATTATGTGGAAGGAGGAAAGATAGTAGCCAAAATATTGCTGTAATGGCTCAATGCTTATGGGCAGAGAAGAGCAGGCCATCAAGTGTGGGAGGCAACCTCCCACCTCAGCAGAAGAGCCAGTGTTTCTGCTCTTCTTTCACATTAAATCCTCACTCACTCCGTCTTAACTTTTTTAACACCTAAACTATTCACATACTTCTGTTTCCCAAATTACCCTGAAATTACTTTTTGTAGTCCATCTGTAGCTAGACAAAAGAAATATGGTTTTTCATTCTTTTTAAGTTTGAAATGAAAGCATAATTTTATTTATTCTGTGACTTGGAGCACAAAGGAGCGAGGCAAACCTTCCCTGAAACCCACACTCACACACACACTCATCATGTTGACCGTGCATTAGCGTCTTGTGGTTCAGGTTCTTGGTTCAGGCTCCCAGTGCAGCCCCCTAGGGAGCTGGTGAAGAACTCCATTGTTCAAGCTCCACCCAGACCGATTATAGGCCGTGGGCATCAGTACTGCTGCAAAGCTCTTCATGTGATTCAAATGTGCTGCCAGAGCTGGGATCTGGTTGGGGTTTTTGGTTGGGTTTTTTTCTTTGTCCAGCTTTTATTTTTCTTTTGGCTGACACTCAAATATTACTGTAGTGGCTCTCAAATGTTAGTGTATGTTAGAATCAACTGGAGCATTTATTAAGCCAGGTTTCTGAGCCTCACTTTCAGAGTTTCTGATTCAGTAGGTCTTGGTGGGGCCCATAAATTTTTATTTCTAACAAATTCCCAAGTGCTGATGCTGCTGGTCTGGGGGCTGCACTTCGAGAACCACTGACTTATTTCCACCTAAGAGATTATTCTTTTGGGGTCTGCTTCTCAGAGTTAGAGTGATCTCCATGTTGGCTCTAAAAGTCCCACATCTTGGGAAACCCCTCAATCTCAAGAAACCCGAGACAGTTGGTCACCACAAAGATATGTCCCCAATCCTAATCTCCAGAATCTGTGAAAGCGATCTGATTTGGGAAAAAAATGAGGGTCTTTGTAGATGTAATTAAGAATAATCTTAGATGAGGAGATCATACTGGATTATCTAGGTAGGCCCCATAGCCAATGGCAGGTGTATTTAAAATAATGGGGTGGAGGGTGATTACAGACAGAAGAGGGGAAAGCCATGTGGCCACTGAGGCAGAGAGGGGAACAGTCAGCCACAAGCCGAGGAACGTCTGGAGCCACCAGAAGTGGGGAGAGGCAAGGAACGGATTCCTCTAGAAGGAGGGAGTGTGGACCTATTGGCTCCTTGCTTTTGGACTTCCCCAGAATTGTGAGAGAATACATTTCTCTTGTGTATAAGCTACCAACTTTGTGGTCATTTATTACAGTAGTCATAGGAATTAATTGAGTCTCCCTAAGCACTGCTCTTTTATTGGGGGTTTCTTGTCTCTCGTGCCTATGAAAAATGAGCTATTCTGAGAATACATTGCCTCCACAAAGACTGGCTGATTGACTAATGAATCTGTAAAAATGCTTTCCAGAAAGAACAGGCTAGAAGCCAATGGATTGCAGCTAATCTGATATATTAAAAAGTTCTGAAGATTATCTATAGTAGGTCATTAAGCAGCAAATGATGTAAATAGAAAATCTATTAATATTAAACGTGCCACTTTGTTACACAAGATACGGCAGCCCAACAATTGTGGGCGTCCTGTCAGAAATGTTCTGGAGCAATTGTGCTCTGGGAACAAAGAGAGCACGTGGAGAAACCTGGAGAGTGCCAGCATGTGCTCGACCAGTGGGAAAGGACTTTAGCCCCAGATCAGGGACTGATGATCGTTTTGTGATCTGGGAAGGTATTGGCACCTTCATCATTAGTCCACACAGAGACAGGGCCCAGGTGAGAGATCTGGGCCACTCCCAGGCACACCCTGTCACCTCCATGTGACTTCTAGGGCCGTTGTCCAAAATACTTGCAAGAGAAAGGTTTGGATACATATAGAAAGCTCCAGAAATGGCAGGTTTGCTTGAAATGGTCTTTGGATTCCATGCCCGGGCTGGTCCTGCCCTAGCAAACCAGGCGTGGATCTGTGTGGGGCCCCCTGGGTGTCATACCTTCCTCTCCACTTCTGGGTGTTCCACTGACTGCCTTTGAGGGGTCTCTGGCTCCTGCACCCTTGCTGAGGTCTGAGTTGTGGTTTTCCTGATATTCAACTTCTGGAGCATCTTGTACGCACGTCTTGTCCAGGATTGCATAGACTGTGATGTGTTACACTTTTGATTCGTTTATTTTTCTAAAGATGCTCAACAGCTGTCTCACGTACACTCTTTGGCACCCTGACATCACGAATGGATTAAGGACAACAATCAGAGCACTTGCCTTTTCTCACTTTCAAAACACCCAGATTCTGCACCCGAGGTACCCGTGGTATCTTACCTGGTAAAGATGTATTCATAATTTCCCGCCAGTTTTTTTGATTATTAATCTGGCTCAGCTGTGATTTGAATGGAGCCCCCTGCACAGGTGTCAAAAGGTGGCTGAATGTTCTAGAACACAAGAAGGGATCAATACAACAGGCCTGGGAGAGGGTGATGGAGCCACCAGCACAGCTCAATACCTTGCCTCTTTGTAAACATTCGGTGACAATTTGCTGAATGAACTCTGCCTAAGGGAATTAGCAGCATCTAACATAGTGTAACAGCAGAATACTTTGTGGGTGTTTCTTGCATCCAGATAGAATGTTTTGAAACTCTGCAGCAGCTGTTTTTATGGGTCTGACTTCGTTTCTGAGACTGCAGAGGAGAAATTCTAAGTTATATTTAATGTCATGTTCAGCCCAAGACATGATGAGCCCAAAGGCCCAAAGTGTGTTTGACATGGGTGTCCTTTCTATTCTCTAGTGTCTGTATTGTAAATTACCCACTAAGGAATGTAACCAGTCTTTAGGGAAGACGCGTCATCTGTATTTCATTACTTTATTTCCAACTCTTCCTGAATCCTGGGGTTCGGTGTCCTCTGCAAAGCCCTCAAACATGATTGGCCTGGAGCAGAACTGTAAGCAATTGTGTTAAAATAGTGATTTTAAAGAGGATGTGATTAATACAGTTTGTACCGAGTAAAGATATAAGATTCGATACTTAGTTCTCCCAGCCAACTCTATGGCTGGTTTTGCAGCATGAACTTACAGAAACTGTTAAATGCTTATTGCTAAAAATAGAAGCAATTTGTCCAGATACAATAGGGTAGTGGGACAGGCTTTGCAGCCTTTCTCTCCCCACCCCTTTTTATTTTAACAAAAGAGAATTGTTAGTAAGCTACAATGCTGTGTTTTAATTCACAGGTTTGTTATTGAAGTTTTTAATTTGGGAAGGCTAAGATAAAAAAAACTGCACGGCTTGTAAAACTATCAGTAATTTAGATGATGTTTTCTTTGGGATTTATTTACACATTTCATCGAGAGTTTGCAGGGAAAAGAGAGGGTGGCTGGTTTTGAGTATGCTGTGGAAATCATGCAACACAAAGGCTCTAAATTGGCAAAACAAAATAGAACAAATTGTTTCCTGTCAATGGGATGATCGCTATTTGAAATACTAATAATCTTGTATTAGTCACTTTGGCAAAAAGTTAGAAAAACTTCTATGGTAGTTTCTTGTAAATTTTAACTAGAATTGCTATGGTACTTTATCACTAAGTTCAAAATCCAAGGTGAATTTTGTAAAATGAACTTCTTGTGCTAAAAAAGAAAAAGTGTGTCCAAGGATAGCCAGGCTTCCTGCTGATAAACACTGGCCCTTTCTCTTAGCCATGGTTCTGTGCTTTCACTTCTGAGCTACTTCTGTAAGCTTACGAATGTCTTTGAAACTTGGAAGAACAAGCCAATGTCATGTAAATGAAATTAAGCTCAGGAAAAAGTTTCATCCTGGTTTTAGTGCTCTTGATAAACACTGAAAAACAGATTTTTAAAAATAAGTTCCGACCTTGAGGAGTTATTATGGTATGTGGTAGGGGGGAAGGGGAAGGGGGGGGGTAAAACTAAATAGAAATAGTATCTAAAAATCATGTGAGCGTGCACACTCCATCCTTGGTTTTAATTTTTTTAATGTTTTTAATTTATTTCTGAGAGACAGAGAGAGGCAGTGCGAACAGGGAGGGTCAGAGAGACAGAAGCAGACACAGAATCTGAAGCAGGCTCCAGGCTCCGAGCTAGCTGTCAGCACAGAGCCTGACGCGGGGCTCGAACCCACAAACTGCGAGATCATGACCTGAGCAGAAGCCTGACGCTTAACTGACTGAGCCCCCCAGATGCCCCCATCCTTGGTTTTAAAAGTGCCTGTGGGCTTCTATGCACTCATTTTAAAGAAACTTTCTGGAAAATAAGATAAAGAGAGAGAGAGAGAGAGAGAGAGAGAGAGAGAGAGAGAGAGAGAGAGGGGCAAACCATAAGGGACTCTTAAATACAGAGAACAAACTGAGGCTTGCTGGAGGGGAGATGAGTGGAGGGGTGAGCTAAGTGGGTGATGGGCATTAGGGAGGGTACCCTACCGGTTGGGATGAGCACTGGGTGTTATATGTAAGTGATGAACGACTAAATTCTATTTCTGAAATCAAAATATCAGTCATTCAATTAAAAAAGTTCCACACAAAAATATTTGGTTTGTTACCATCTACAAAATATCTTGCTGTAATTTGAGCATCTCATTCAATCTATTCAATCTTGATCCAATTGAAAATACCTGGCATCTTGAAGATAGTGAGTCTTCTTATCCATGAACATGGGCTATTTTTCAATTTATTTAGTTCTTCTTTGACTTCATTTATCAGTGTTTCGTAGTTTTTTCTTATATCAATCTTGGACATATTATGTTTGATTTTTATCTAACCATTTTCATTTCTCGCTGCTAATGTAAATGCTATTGTGTCACTTATTTCAAATCCCATTTATTCAATGCTACTTTACAGGAAATCTCTTGACTAATATATATTAAATGTGAATCCTGCAACTTTGCTTTAATTGTGCAAGAGTTTCAAGATTTTTTTTTTGGTGTCGATTCTTTTGGAATTTCCACATACATAATCATGTTATCTAGGAATAATAAGTGTTTATTTTTTGCTTCTTAAAAAAATGAAGAAACTTTCTGGTAAGAAACTAAGCTTCCTGAAAAGAAGTGGCACTTCTGAGGGCCTCAGAGTTAAGTTCCTCTGAGGACGAAGAAATTTCTGTGAATATGTGATTAAATCAGAAAGCCTCATTTGCAGGCAGAGCCACCTACCATGCTTTCCACTGGCGGACTCTCCAAATGCCGTCCAATCATGTGTCCACAGAATATTTCTCCACTGATTTTGCGCGGATATCACCCCCGACTGCACAGGCATAGACTGCCATCAGGCAAACACGCAGCATGTTTAACTAAGTCTGGGTCAAGGGGAGGCTGTGGGGCTGTAGCCGCTACTCAAGTATCCGTGTTGCATTTTTCAAGTTGTCCCAGCAGTTTCTTCTCTCCGTGGTGACGTTTAATGGATAAGCTGAGCTGTCAAGTTGAGTTGGATGTTCTTACTTCCAACGTGCTTTTGAAACGTGCTGCCCTGATGTTTTCCACCTTGAATTTCAAAGGCCAGGTGGATTTTTTTTTTCAAGTTCAAATTCTGTAAGCATGTAGGTGATCTTTAGCCAGGGCTCACAAAGAAAGTAGGAAAGCATTTATAAAAGGGAGACTTTTCAAAGAATGTTATTTCTATACTTTTATTTTTAACAGTTTGGGTAGACATTTACAAAGACTGTTTCATGTCAGCAAGGAAACTTACAGAATAAAACTTTTCTTAAAAATCAGGACTTTTCTAAAAATCCCAGAAAAGACCCTGCATTTCCACATCAGGCAGGAAACTGAGGAGTGGTGATGACGTACATGGGGAAGTATATAGGGCTGACCTAGGTTCTTTCCTCATATCAAGAAAAATGAAGTAATTTTTGGCTTTCAACCTTTTTGACATCAACTATCTTTACTTTCATTGTATTTTACAAACTGTCATTCATAGGTCCTTTTCTGGATCTTACAACCTTAAGGAGGGTGAACTCTTCACCATGGCTACGACCTTTGGTCTTTCCCACTGTCTCCCTCAGATTGGACTTTTACTATCTATTAAGCCAGTAATCCTGTAACTAGTAAACTAGCTTTTCCCATTCTAGCAGCCATCTCTCACCGAGTTTCCCCACTTGATCTGGGTCAGATGACCAGCCTTCTCTCATTTCTCTCCATAATGTTGCCTCAGTTGATGAACATTTAGGCTCTTTCCAACAATAGCTCTTTTGGCTATTGTAGAAAGTGCCGCTATGAACATTGGGGTACATGTGCCCCATGCATCAGCACTCCTGTATCTCTTGGGTAGATCCCCAGCAGTGCTATTGTTGGGTCATTATGTTCTATTGATAGTTTTTTGAGGAACCTCCACACTGTTTTCCAGAGGGGCTGCACCAGTTTACATTCCCACCAACAGTACAAGAGGGTGTTGGATGACAATTTTAGTAAGACTTGGTTTACATCGGTTTTGCTGCTGCTTCAAGCTTTGCCTGAGAGCCTGTAAGTCTTTATCTCATCCTTGAAAGACCAGAAAGTTCAGTTCTGCCCTTCAGGGATTTTCAATTTAGTTCTTTTTAAAAATTTTTTTATGTTTTTTATTTATTTTTGAGACAGAGAGAGAGATAGCGCGCGAGCAGCGGAGGGTCAGAGAGAGAGGAAGATATAGAATCTGAAGCAGGCTCCAGGCTCTGAGCTAGCTGTCAGCACAGAGCCCGACCTGGGGCTCAAACCCATGAACTGTGAGATCATGACCTGAGCCGAAGCCGGATGCTTAACTGACTGAGCCTCCTAGCCGCCCCTCAATTTAGTTCTTTAACTTCATATATGTATTAATTATCTCTTTGTGCAAAACACCCCAAACGTAGAGGCTTAAAACAACAAACACTATTATCTCAGTTTCTGTGAGGCAAGAATTTGGGAACAGCTTAGCTGAGGGTGTCTCATGAAATCGCAGTAAGGATGCTGGCTGGGGCTGCCATCAAGATGAAGACTGGATGGGGCTGGAGGATTTTCCTGCAAGCGTAGTCACTTGGCTGCTGTGCCCTTTTCTTCTTTTTGGAGATTGACCAGAGGCCTCCTTTCCCCACCACGTTGCCTCTCTAGAGGGTACGTGTCTGTTGTTACAACATGGCAGGTGGTTTTCCCCAGAATGAGGGCTCCACTAGAAAGAACAAGGTGGACTTCCCGTATCTTTATGACCTGGACTCGAAAGCCATTCTCCATCACACCTACCACATTCTATTGCTTAGAGGTGAGTCACTCAAGGAGAAGGAATTTGTTCCACTGAAGGAAAGGGCATCAAAGCATTTGTGAATGTATTTTATTTTTTCAATAGTTTATTGTCAAATTGGTTTCCATACAACATCCAGTACTCTTCCCCACAAGTGCCCTCCTCCATCACCACCACCTCTTTTCCCCCTCCCCCTTCCCCTTCAGCCCTCAGTTCATTTTCAGTATTCAATAGTCTCTCAAGTTTTGAGTCCCTCTCTCTCCCCAACTCTCTTTCCCTCTTTACCTCCCCCTGGTCCTCCATTAGGTTTCTCCTGTTCTCCTGTTAGACCTATGAGTGCAAACATATGGTATCTGTCCTTCTCCACCTGACTTATTTCGCTTAGCATGACACCCTCGAGGTCCATCCATGTTGCTACAAATGGCCAGATTTCATTTTTTCTCATTGCCATGTAGTACTCCATTGTATATATATATATGACATCTTCTTGATCCACTCATCAGGTGATGGACATTTAGGCTCTTTCCATGATTTGGCTGTTGTAGACAGTGCTGCTATGAACATTGGGGTACATGTGCCCCTATGCCTCAGCACTCCTGTATCCCTTGGGTAAATCCCCTGCAGTGCTGTTGCTGGGTCACAGGGGAGTTCTATGGATAGTTTTCTGAGGAACCTCCACACTGTTTTCCAGGGCGGCTGCACCAGTTTACATTCCCACCAACAGCGTGAGTGTATTTTAAACAACTGCACCTCCACATATGTCTTTCAAACTCTGGCAGATATCTTGAGGGAAGTTATGCCTTGTGTTTGAGGTAGACTCCCTGAAACGTCTCGACTTTTAAGCACCAAGAGAATGCAGAAGTATTCCCTTCATTGTCTAGAGTTTGTGGCCTGCCTCCCCAGGCTCCTGCATGGCTCTGAACTCAGAGAATGTCCCCAGGGCCCTCTCCTTCCCCACTGGTAGCAGCGGCCTCCTGTGCTGCTGAGAGCTGTGCTGCTCCCCTTTCTCTGTGACCCTTGGCACCCACTGAACAGGAAGTCCCCCGGCGGGTGGGGACAGCGTCCACCAGAACAGGAAGTCTCCTGGGGGGTGGGGGACAGTGCCCACCAGAACAGGAAGTTCTCCGGGGGGTGGGGTCAGCACCCACCAGAACAGGAAGTCCCCTGGGGGGTGGGGACAGCGTCCACCAGAACAGGAAGTCTCCTGGGGGGTGGGGGACAGTGCCCACCAGAACAGGAAGTCCCCTGGGAGGTGGGGGACAGTGCCCACCAGAACAGGAGGTCCCCTGGGGGGTGGGGGACAGTGCCCACCCAGAACAGGAAGTCCCTCAGGGGGTGGGGGACAGTGCCCACCCAGCACAGGAAGTCCCCCCGGGGGTGGGGACAGTGGGCCATCATTGTCACCCCATCTCAGAGTGACTCTGCAGTGCTGGGAATCTTAGTTTATCAAACCCATCATTTGCTTCCCCGGTTCTCTGATGCTCTAAAAACATAATTTTGTAATTTATTCACTTTTCTGTGGTTGTTGCAGTAGAAGCATTGGCCTGCTGTGACCACTACATCCTACCCTGAGGCAGAAACCCAGCTTTCTTCCCTCAGAAGAAAATGTCCCCATTTGTTTTCTTGCTTCAGAGTCCTCTGAGGTCCTGCTCCATCAAGTGCATGCTCTTTCCCTGAATCTCTCTTTGCTCTTGCTCTTTACCCAACAAACACCGTTATGTCTTTCCTCTCCTAGAGTTCTGTAGTGTTTTCACCTTGACGTCTCTTGGTAACCGGCCTCTCCCTCTTCTTCCGCTCCAGTGCTGGAGATCACCTTTGCCTCATCTCCCACTAGCTCTTGCTTCTGAAAGCCCTCTGCAAGGTCCTATAGAGACCCCTCCAATGACCTCATGACAAAGCCCAGAGTCTTGTCCTCAGTTTCCTCGCCCCCAAACACACAGCAGCTTTTACTGTTGAAAACTGCCCCTTCTCTGCTTTTCCTTGGTGTTTCCCTCCAGGCACCCTTTCTCAGTACACCTTTTGCCACTTGCTAAGCTCTTTTCTTGTTACTGGGGGTTCCCTCCTAATTTCACTAAAACCCACGGCTTCCCCTTTCATTTCTATTTGAATGATCCCAAGTTCCTCCCTGTAATTGCTTAACCTTTCCCTTGAGCAACAGACCAGGTTCAAGTGCCTATTGGACATCTCCAAATTATTGGACCATCAGTACCCTCAAAGCAGTATTTTGACTTGAAATTTTATTCTCACAATCTCTATTTATTCTTCAAGACTCAGATGATGCTGCCTTTTGCCTGCATCCATCTGTGGTCCCGCAGGCTGCGTGGTGTGGGAGGGGGTGTTCTCTTTCTCCCCGTGGGTCCCCATCAAGGCATCCGCACTCAGTACCACATTACCTGTTAGCTGTCTCTCTTGCCTCCCCAGAGCAGTGGTTCCCAACCGGGAAGTTCATGCTTCTTCCTTCCTCAACCCCCACAGAAATTTGACGGTGTCTGGAGATGTTTTATGTTGTGACTATTTGGACATGGCTACTGGCATCTAATGAGTAGAGGCCAGGGGTGCTGCGGAGAATCTTGCGGGCTACAGGCCAGCCCCACAGCAAAGAAATATGGTGTCTGGTGTTGAGAAGTTTCACGAGACTATGAGCCTTTCAGACCATATTAACATGTTTTCCTGTCCATGAACCCACAGTGCTTGACTCACTATGTGCGCTCAATAAATGTCTATTAAATGTCCAAAACAAAAAGAGAAACTCATCAAATATACTCTGCTGCCTTATCTTCTTTTTTTTAAGTTTATTTATTTATTTTGAGAAAGGGGGAGGGGCAGAGGAGGAGAGAGAGGGAGGTTCTGTCAGTGCAGAACCCAACTTGGGGTTCAATCCCACAAACTGTGAGATCATGACCTGAGCCGAAACCAAGAGTCCAATGCTTAACGCACTGAGCCACCCAGGCACCCCTGCTGCCTTATCTTCTTTTCTAGATTCTGTAATACCTTATTCTCTTTTTTGTTGACTAAAATCATACACAGGATTCGGATCAAACACTAAGAGCTCTCCTTGAGGTCCGTCACGGCCCCTCCAGAGCCGCTCTGTGTCCTGTGTGCACCTGCAGCAATCTGCCTGCAACATTCATTCCCTCTTTCCGAGAAGCACATTTATTTGCTTCTGTCATCACTTCCCTCAGTGATTCCTGAGTGCCCTGGGAGCATCGTCGGCTGACTGCTATTTCTAGAATGCTCCCAGGGCCCTGTGCAATGCCTTAGGATAGCAGGTCTGTGTTTCATTGTGAATCAGTTAACCTGTGCTGCCAAATAGCCTCCAGTCTCTCCCAATCCAGAGTCCTACCTATGTACCACGTTGCGTTCCCTAAAATGATGCAGAAACCAATGGATTTTTTTGAACATCCTGATGGGTGTCTTCTTTTATCTGGTGATAAATGTCTGATTGAGACCTTCTGGTCGGCTGGTGACACCCTATAGTACTGATTATTCCAACCAAGGGCTTCCAGAAGCACCTTGTTAAACAACACCATCATTTGGAATTAAGACATGTCTTTCTCTAATGATGGACAATTTTAATTTTAATACATAAATGCCAGTATGTTTACACACACAAAAATAAAGCGTATCACTAAACAGCCACACCTGGCTTACGGCACTGAAGGGCAGCAGAATATTGCCACCACAAGGATTATTTTGAACTGAAGACAGAAACAGATATAAGAAAAGCTCCCTGCTCTTCCCCCCATGGCCTAAAAGCAGGGCATATGTTTGGAAAGCTGTCTCCTCCTCCACTCACTACTAGGAGAGACAGAAGTTAATTCCTGGAGATAACGCTGGACCTTATTGCCCAGAGGTGGCCAACATCTACATAGGAGAAATCTACATAGCAATAGCAAGCTACTGGCTAGCTCTGTTTTCCATTGGTTCCTCCATATATTGACTGTCCCACATTTTGCCACCTCTAGAAGCTCAAAGTCCTTCTCCTGTGTCTTATCACTTCTCTGAGACTGTGTTGTTCTTTTGTGAAGATGCTATGTATGCCCAAGTTCTTTTCTTTTAAGTTTATTTATTTTATTTTGAGAGACAAAGCGAGAGAGCAAGTTGGGGAGAGGCAGAGAGGGAGGGAGAGGGATTCCCAAACAGGTTCCACACTGTCAGTGGAGAGCTGGATGTGGGGCTCAAACTCATGAACCATGAGATCATGACCTGAGCCAAAACCAAGAGTCGGATATTTAATCGGCTGAGCCACCCAAGCACCCCTATGTATGTCCAAGTTCCAATGATCTCTTCGAGTTCCTCGTCACTGGGTTCCCCCATGTGTACGCATGTGGTAATAAGCTTCTGCTTGTTTTTCTCCTGTTAATCTGTCTTTTGTCTACCTAATTTACAGCGTTCCAGCCAAGGGCCCTAAAATTGGCAGAGGAAAATATGCGCCGACAGCACCTCCAGACCATGATGGACAAGCTTAGAAGTATGACTGTTTATTTAACAAGCACTAGGCATAGAGCAGTGAGTGACACTCTTCCAGACAGAGACACATCCTTCTCAGCGTTGTCAAATTCTTGCTCTTTGATGGTAGGTTTGAGTTTCTTAGATTGCCTAAAATCATTCAGAGTTGAGAACAGAGAGCAAAGAAGGGTAGCCCTGCACCCTCTCTGCAAGTTAGAAATGAGTTAAAACTTTGAAACCTGTCTTTCTGGAATCACTTATAAACAAGTTCAGTGAGCCATTCCAACATTCTTTGTGTGTTCCAGCATCACCAACAGTTTCCAGAAACTTTAGATGGCTACTGAGAGGGTCAAGCTCGTGTATATATGTATATACACAGTCTGTCATGGTGTCATTATCTGTTAATCATAGCATGTTTTGAAACTGTGTTTAAAGGCCTTGTGAAGAGACAGTGGTTCCTACTCTATTAGAAAAGACTAGAATATTCAGAAGACTGGGGGAAAAAAGTACATTCAACATCTTTCTTGTGAATGACTCCTTGAAATACTTTTATTACTTTAAATCATGGCGTCTCCTTTCTGCCTCTGGCTAGGAAACTTCCAGGCATTTTAGATTAGGTTTTTCTGTGCTTCCAACACAAGCATATCATTGGGGAGCTAAATTACATTTAGAAGCTGCATTTTTATGTTGATAATATATAGTTGATTGACTTGGCACTCAATTTAATAGAGTAATCATCTTGCTCCCAAGTGGCTATGACACTCTCAGTGCCCTAGGCCACCAGCCAGAATCTAGATCTGGTATAAGAAAGTCATCAAGCTCTTTAACCGAGAAAAGAAAGATAATAGATTTTTTGCTCCACACCCTCCAGCCCCACCAGCTGTTTTGAACTCATTTTCACTGGGATTCCAAAATTAATGAATTGTCTTTTCCAAAACAATAATATCAGGTTGTACAAACTGATGTGTCCTAAGTGGGCGAAATACGTGTTTGTTTGTTTCATAGTAGACAAGGCATGGACTCTAATGTTGGACATTAGTTTCATCCTCCTTTTCAAAATATACACGCGCACACACATTCACAGCAAATTGCAACGGAAAATTCTAGAACAATCTAATTCTACAGTGCTGGGGTTGGATTACTGAGGACATTGCAGTTCTACATGGACTCATAATTTGCAGCAAACATTTTGTGTTTAGTTTATTTGATTTCCAAAACAATCTCTAGAGGGGAGGTAGCTCACCAGAGAAGAGAAAGTTGACCAGGTTGAGCTTGAAAACCTGTCTTTGACCCAGGTCTTCATCCTCTTTATTATAAATGTGCTTCTCAAACTCAAGTACTGGACAGACCCCTTTAAAATACTTGTACAGGAAAAGCCTGTTATGAGAAACACACGTGAAACACGTCCATTTTGGAGATCTCCTGGCCTAATAACATCATACATCCAGAGGAAAGCATGAACATCCAGGGTTTGGGAGTATGCTCACACCTTTAAAGGTTAATATCAAAGTCAAAACACACAATGAAGAAGACACATGTGATCGTAGGACTTGACGGCTCCCTGTAGATTTATGGACTCCAGACTGAAGAACATCGTGACTTACAACAAAGAATTTTGTTTTAGCTTTCCCGAGTGAAGATGTAGAAGTTGCCATCTGTGTATGCAAGCTTCTGTAGGGAGCGTGAGCCTTAGTCCTCAAACTCAAACATGGAAACAATGTGACCTTGTTTTCACACATACATCCCAAGCCCTCACAGATAGTGGAGGAGGCAGGGCAGTTCAGTAATCATAAGCACAGCCAGCGCTGGGTTCCCTCTGGCGCTTCAGGGTCTTCTCTTCTCCCTGAAGTGGTGAGTACATTTGAAGGGTGATGGGTTTAGCAAGTGACCCAGGCTGGGCGGAAAGGAGCATCTTGTTTCTGGATGTCATGGTCTACTCTTGTGAGCCTTTGAGATATCCATGTGCTATTTAATTGGGGGTGATTGGTCCACCCAGATCTTTCTACATGGAGCCCTTGTCAGGTGTTTTAGTCCTCTCCCTTGGCACTGACTGAGTGATTCTCATCAAGGAAGTTGCGATGGGTAGTTTTGTGTCAACTTGACTGGGCTAAGGGATGCTCAGAGAGCTGGCCAAACATTATTTCTGGGTGTGTCTGTGAGGGTGTTTCTGAAAGAGATTAACATTTGACAAGGCACACTCTCCATCTTGTGCAGAGATTTGTAGGCCTATCCAAGCTATCTCTTCTCCTGCAACAAACTACCAAAGATGGCCATAAAGCTGCAGCTGTTGGTCCCTAGCTAAGAACCAAGGCACAGGACTCTGTTCCTGGGTCCCCAGACTTCTCCAGGTGGGGAGGGGGCATTGGTCATTCTTCCCTGTGTTCCTCAGAACCAATAGAATCAGAATCAATAGGATCTTCCATTGACAGATGGGTAGATAGATAAGGATTTGTCTCAAGGAACTGGTTCATGTGATTGTGTAATTGTGAGGACTAGCAAGTCTCACATCTGTAGGTCAAGTCAACAGACCTGAAATTCATGCTCGTTGATGTTGCAGTCCCAAGTTCAGGTTGCACAGGGCAGCCAGCAGGCTGAAATTTCAGGCAGGATTTCTATGTTCTGGTCTCAGGTTTGACTTCCTTCCTCTGTGGGAAAGCCCAATATGTGCTCTGAAGGCTTTCAACTGATTAGAAGAGGCCCACCCATGTTATAATCTGTTTTATTCAAAGTCTACTATTTAAATGTCACTCATATCTACAACATATTTTCACAGCAGCAGCTAGGCTGATCTTTGACCACAGAACTGGGCAGTCAGCCAAGGCCCAGTCAAGTTCACACATAACATTAACTGTCACACCCTTCCTTGCATCAGTTGGCTCCACAGGACAGACCACTCTGGGTATGAAGTTTTTTCTCAGGACACCCACTGACATCAGGCATCCTTGCTTGTGCTCCTTCACTCCAGCCTGGGGACATTTAAAAATTCAACCATGGGGCAGGAAAAGCTGGTTGTTACTTCATTCTATGTTCTTCCAAATCTGTTGTTTATGGTGTAAAATGTGTTTCCTTGGGCCCTTCAAGATGGTGGCTTCTATCACTCCAATGGCTTTTTGTATAAATTATAGTTTCTTCAGTGAGTTGCCAAGTTTATTTTTAGACCCCAAAACTGAGTCGACACTCTGGTGCTGCTGTGTCACGGCAGCAGGGTGGAGGCCATGGAAAGGACTCTGTGAATGTCCCAGCTGCCGTCTGAGGGGCAACGTGGGGCACTAGGGGAGTCTCGATGTAAGAACCCAGGAGCCCGGCCATCGCCACATCGGCGACTATGTTTCCACCACCTCAGCTTGATGGCCACTGTGTGTTGATAAGATCACATATGCGTTATGTACACTCGGATCAGAACCTTCTCTGTGGCCACCTCTGCATGTCATTCATCCTGCATCTACTCCACAGTTGGATTTCACTGAGAAGAAGTGGAATGGAATGGAAAGAAGCTCCAGTGTTTCCTTACATCTGACACAGCCCAGGAAACACAGCAAGTATAAATTTCTTCAAAAAGAATTGGGATTTCTCTCTCTTCTCTGGCTGGCACTGTTCTTTAAGGTAGTTGAACGTTTTCACAACCACTGAGACCCAAGGCTTCATGAATTTCTCCCATCTTGATAAAGAGCTCTTTCCAATGGTTAGATTGTAAAGCCAAACCATCTTTTTTTTTTTGTCACTCAGATCAATTATTATAATTACATTTTGGAAAGTAAGACCTAGAATGAAAATCTAAATGCATCATTAATAGTTAGTCCTCCATGTCCTTGAATGAGTTTGCAATTTGTCTTAGAAAAAGCTGGCTCTGTGAAATATGGTGATCTTTTAATTGCTGATTAAAACCTACATAAAGCTAAGCCTTTATTTCTTTGCTCATAGACATATTATCTTATGTAACCAGCATAGAGAGGCTCTCAGTATTATCTGTGGAATGAACAAATAGATGTTAATAATATAAGTGCTCATATAAAATGGAAACTAGTCACTAAACCACAGGAGGGACTCTCGTCCATGTGGCTTAAACTTCCTGGCATTGTTGGCTCCAGTATTACCACGTCCATTTTCCATGTTGAAGGCCACTTTGCCAGTGAGTTAAGTGTCAAGATCTCTAGGGTGAACCAGAGAGGAATTCACTGGAAGCTTCCAGGACTGAAGGGAAAGCTGGGGAATCTGGCTCAGAGAAGGACAGGAACCAAGGTATGCCCAACAGCAGAGCTAGAGAACAGGGGCCTGCAGTCTGGAGGTCAAGGTTGATGCTGTCACCACTCCTGGACACCTAATGCCAGTTCTGAGATGCCCTGGGGGCAGAGGGCACTCTGGTCATCTGCCTCTGTGTGGCAGGCACCATGAGCAATTTTCTCCAGCATCCCAGCACCTTTGGGTCACTCTCCCTGATGTAGGGACTCAGGCAGGAGATTCTTGTTGGTTGAGTGGAAGTCAGAAGCCCACTCAGCCGCAGTCAGCGTGGCACACCGGCATTGCCATCCACCAAGATTCACACAATGCAGGGGCTCCTCCCAAAGATGATTGTGTTCAGAACCCGGCTGAGCAAAACTCCCAGTGATGTTCACTGCTGTGTTGAGACTGACTTAAGAGCAAACGTAGTTTTACAGAAATGAAACCCGCATACCACAGAGCAAAGCAGCGTTATGTTTACACGGAGCCACTTAGCACCACGTTGAGCTTGTAATGAAGGTTGCTTATTATGGTTATTTTATTATTGTCATTATTAACAGTACAGATTTGTCCAGATTTTTAAAATGGTAGGTAACAACTCATTGTCCATGGGCTGGCTGTCAGTGCAATTGTGCGGCAAGATGTCTCCGACATCCGCCTCCCTGCATTCCGACTCTTTCCCATCTGCCTCCTTCCCATGCCCACTTTATTTCCGTATCGCCTGTTGCTCTTTTCCTTGTGCCACAGGGCCTTGCTCTGGTGCTCAGCTAATGTCTGTTAAAGTAGTTTATGCTGAGAACTTCTTAAACACCAGTGCTGCAGAGCTGTTTGTATTTGTACCATGAGCTTGCAAAGATCTTCAAGTTTGCAAGGCTCAGTGAGTGAGTCTGCAAGCGAGCAAGCCTCAGTGAATGAGTCTTTAAGTGACACTCACCGCCACTGGGATAACCAGTGTTCGGTAAGCACGCACATGCTGCAGGCATACATGTCGGGCAGGGAGCCAAGCGCTCCGAACCTGTTATATCCTTGGTGTAAGCGAACTTAATTTTCACGGTTTTTGAGATCGTTATTACGATTACCAGCACCTGGATTTTCAGATGGGAAAAACCAAAGCCTAGAGTCAAGGCTTGAACCTACTTTTGACCAAACCACAGCTCATGCTGGTGGCTACAGATCAAACTACCCCACCTTCTGCCTAATTTCACATTCTCCCAGGGCTGGCTCTTGACACTGCTGCCTACTCGACTGATAAAGAAAATAACTTGAGGGGCATCGAGGAAGCCTGTGGGAGTCAGGGTTCTCCAGGGAAACAGAACCATTAAGATGATATCTGTATCTATCATCTCTCTGTCTGTCTATTATCTGTCATCTATCATCTATCAATCTATTATCTATCTATCATCTATTTATCAATATATCTATCATCTATCTATCTATCTATCTATCTATCTATCTATCTATCTACCTACATAAGTGGTTCATGTCATTCTGGAGGCTGTCAAGTCCAGGGTCTCTGGTTGGCAGGCTGGGGGCCCATGAAAGCTGATGCTGCAGTTCTACTCCAAGTCTAGGTCTTAAGGCAGAAGATCAGTGTCCTAGCTGCAGTGAGGCAGAGAGAGAAGTTCCCTCTTACATAGTCTTTTTGTTCCATCCAGGTCTTTAACTGGATGGACCAGACCCCTGCTCCCAACATGGAGAAGGGCCACCTGCTATACTAGGTCCACCAATTCAAATGTTGATCTCATCCTAATGTAACCTCACAGATACACCCAGAATAATGTGTGACCAAATGCTGGTCACTCGTGCCCCAGTCAAGCTGACACATAAAATTAACCACCACAAGTCCTAATTTTCTATAGCGTTTTGAGTTTCCTAAGGCCAAGAATTAATTTTTGCTCTTTTTAAGTTTTTTTTTTTTTGTTATTTGTTAGTATTCAGTACCCAGCTAGTTGAGCTGAATAGAACAAATATTTTCCAGACCTTCATTTCAGTGTGTGGAGGCAATCCCAGGGGCTCTAGCTTATGAGGGATCCTGTGCCTGGCAAGTTCGGGGTGCAGAAGCCAGAAGAACCTGACTTCAAGTCTTGTATCTGCAAATAAGCATGCGATACAAGGTCTCCAAATCTGCTGATAGGAGATGATGACATCTACTTTCTAGTGCTGCTGGGAAGATTGGAGACAGGGTAAAGGAAGCTCTAGGCGCATAGTGGGCCCACCATAAGTGGGTGTGGTTATATTAAGAGAGGAGCAAAACAGAAGCAATTTTCCTAGCAATGATCAAAGATGGCAGCTTATACTGGTTGTGCTCAAAGTGGTTTCGGGAGAGGGTCTTTCCCAAGTCAGCATCCATCCATCACCTTGCCATTTAAAGATTTTTCTCACAGTGTCTTCTGGATGGCTTCATTTAAAAGATACCCAGCCTGCCTCCTTTTAAAAGATGAATCACTGAAAATATGACCTTTGTGTTCTAAAGCAGCTTTTATCTCGTGCAAACAAAATATTTGAAATGCCGAGAAAGCTTTAAGTGGAGACATTTGCTGAAGACTGGCATAACCAGTGTAGATGACCTTTTAATTGATGGTGTACTAATTCTCAAAGTCAAGTTCAAAGTTAATTTGTCAAACAATGTTTCTTTAAGGAGTTGGAAGCCATGACCTCTTTCTTTCTAGTGACAACAAAGGCATTTTATTTTTTAATTAAACATTTGGTTTCTCTTTTTTTATTGAGACAGAGAGAGAGAGAGAGAGAGAGAGAGAGAGAGAATCCCAAGCAGGCTCTGTGTTGTTAGTGTAGAGCCCAACAAGTGCCTCAATCTCACAAACTGTGAGATCATGACCTCAGCTGAAATCAAGAGTGGGATGCTTAATTGACTGAGTCACCCAGGCGCTCCATTTGTTCCCTCCTTTAACATCTGTTCCCAGCATCACTGGGGCTTTGACATAGAGGCTAATTCTCTGTGGGTCAGAGCCTCTCTTGAGATAACTCAGGGAAACAGAGAGACTCCAAGACTCATGAAGACCTACAAAGAATCTCCACAGAAGTAGAAGGAGAAATGTTGGGTCTGATGGTGCAGATCATTGAAAATTTGTTTTGGAGTTATTGTGCTATGGAGATTCTCTGCTGAATTTCCCTTGCTGAGCCTTCATGGAACGAATGGTGAGTTGTGGCCATTACTGGGGGTGCTTGCCCTTTGGTCTTGCCAAAGCAAACGAGTGAATCATTTAGGACAAGCGGGTCTAAAGATACTTCCTCGAATTGAAATAGCCTTTAACTCCCTTACGTTACTTGATTAAGGCACCCTTTCCACTTGACATTCTTTTATTTTGCAGATGCCCTTCTAGTTCTGGGATTCCCTGGGTTCTACTGCAGCCTTGTCTGTGAGCTTTATTCCCAAGTATCTCTTCCGATGGGGTAATTTCTATTCCTTTCAAGGGTCAATACCTTTAGAAAGATTCATATTTGCTTGGTTATGTAGCATGTGTTAAAAAAATTCCAACAGAATGTTTGGCTGTGTGGGTTTCTAGAATGTTCCATTTACTCATGAGTTTGTTTTCTATTCCCACTTTCTGGGAGTCTTGGTTTGTCTCAAATACACCAAGGTCATGAGTATAGGTGGCCCAAGGTTTGGCCAGCATTCCCATGTCTGTCCAAAGGCATAAATCCTAAAATCTTTGTCATTCAGGGTCACCTATAGCCTGGAGCCACACCTTTAATAAACTCCAGGCCACATACCACGTCTTCCATGAGAGGGGTCAGCTTCTCTTCAGCCCCATATCTCCCTCCCCTCAGGCTGACTTGTTGAGTCAGGATACATAAATCCTCTTGGGGCCCTTGCATCTCCCCTCATAGTGCTCTTAACCTGACGGCCATTCCCCAGGGTCCTGCCACCATTTGAACGCATTCACAATCAACTTTAAGCTGAAGGAAATTGCTGCAGCCCAACATACTTTTGGCTCAGGGTAGCTAAGAGCCATGGAATGCTGATTTATTTTTCATTTTTTACCAGCAGCACATAACTGCCTCTTTAAATTATTTCAGCTAACTTCCATCAATGGTCTGTGGATAAACAAAAGTGCCAGTTGCACTGAATTTGTGGGGTAGTTGGTTTCACATAAAAGAGGCATGTCCTAAGTAGGAGATCTGTGCTCCAGAGCATCTAATTAGGAAAACCCAGCAACAGCCTCAGTAAATGTCTCCCAGGGAGCTGGCATCTGGGCTCAGTGCATCAACTGCCTATTAAAGATTCATAGATTTTGTGAGTCATTAAAAACTATATAACAATCATAAGGCACATTCAGCTTTTGGGAAAAGAGAAGACACTGTTATGGGTTTAAAAATTTGTCTTATTAAGTGTGTGTGTGTGTGTGTGTGTGTGTGTGTGTGTGTGTGTGTGATGCAAAAATGATCAGTGGGTGACCTTTGTTTTATGTGCATCCTTTCTTGGCCTCCACCAGGCCCCAGCCCTCCACCTGTGTCTCCCCTACATGCACTTACATGGGATTTTATGCCTATAGATTCTTGTTATTTTGCTGGCTGTCATGTTTGGAAAACTATTAAACTTTTTAGCATTTTAAATGAACACATTTTAGGGGCACCTGGGTGGCTCAGTCAGTTAAGCATCTGACTCTTGATTTCTGCTCAGGTCATGATCTCACAGTTTGTGAGTTTGAGCCCTGTGTCAGGTTCTGCACTGACAGTGCAGACTCTGCTTGGGATTCTGTCTCTCTCTCTCTCTCTCTTTCTCTTTCTGCCCCTCCCTTGCTCACCAGCTCTCAAAATAAATAAACATAAAAAAATAAATGAACACATTTTAATATGCAGCTTCTGAAAACCTTTCAAGACTCAAATTGGTATGTACGTTTCCTGAAGAGTTGATGGAAAGACAGTTGTGGTCCGATGCGTCTTCTCCTCACTCCACCTGCTAGTGTGCTGGGGCTGCCATGACAAATTATCTCAAACTGGGTGGCCTCCAACTGCAGGAATGTATCCTGTCAACTCTGGAGAAGAAGTCCAGAGTCAGAGTGTCAGCAGAGCCCTGCTCCCTTGGAGACTCTAGGGGAAGGTCCTTCTATGTCTTCTTCAGTTGTTGCTGTCCCCAGGTGCTCCTTGGCTTGTGACCGTGTCCATCCAGGTTCTGCCTCTGTGGCCACATAAAGTCACATGCTTTTGATTAGTCCACCCATTGGCCATAAAAGATGGGGCAAATTCTTCTTACTGGGTTGGAGGGGAAAGTACCTTGTGGTTAACTCATGCTTGTTCTCTGCCTCAGAGACCCCTTCCCTTGGTCTTTCTCCCCTTTCTCTGGCAGACTCTTCCTGGAACAAGGTGACCGTATGGATTCAGTTAAAGGGCATATGAAAAGAAATCAGTGGTTATGGCCTGACAGCCCACTTGGGAAGTCTGTGCCCTTTCTCCAGGGGTTTCTGAGTTTACTGTTTCTTACTCCATCCTTTTACATTCTGCACTTGCTGGCAGGCAGTGACTTCCCTTCCAGACTGCAGCAGCACAGAGTTTCTGTTGGCAAAAGTCATCTTTTAGAGCTATAAAAATCTCGGCAGAATCCAAGAAACTCACTGGCGGCCCCAGTACATCTCTATGTGATCACTCTACTACATCGCAGGAAACAAATAATTTGGTCCAAGCCCTACTGACTGCTATCACAAGGTTGAAATTTATTAGACAGTTCAGAAGTCTAATGATCCTGGGAAACCAGGGAGGAAAGACAGAGTAACTTCCCAACCTTTCACCATAACCACTCCAGTAAGTGGGTACAATCCTGTCTCTTATTGTGAGTTCAAAAGACTAACTTTGGAGATCTAGAAGTTTCTGTTGTTGTTGATGCTACTTAAAAAACGTTGGTTCCAAAGTCATCAAATGCTTTGTTTTGTAGAACAAACGAAGTTTTAATGACCTGCAGTGCCATTTGAATATTCATGCTAATAGGTATTTTCCATTTAGGAAATAAGTAGAGTAGCCAAGAATTAATTTCGACGGCTGGCAGTTGTTAAAGGCAACTAGTTTACACTGATTCTTGAGTAGAAGAAGCAAATTGCCATTTCCATTAAGAAAATTAAAGAAAGACATTCTTTTTTCTTTCACCTGCACCAGCCAGAAGGCACCCTACATGTGTTGAGCTTCCAAATGTCTCCCAAATGTGTTAACCAGTTTTATTCCAACCATTAAGTGCTCTGTTTTCCATTTACTGCTATTCGGCTCACGATAGAGGAACCCAATATGAAAACCTAGATTAGGTTCAAAGAGTTGAACATTTATAACACTTTACTAGGTCCTTCAAATAAGAATGAGGCCCTACAGATGGTAAATCTTGATGGACCACAAGATGGACCACAAGAAGCATGTCTTGACTCTCAAAATCAACATGATAGGTGTCATAGACTCTCCTTTAAGAGCTTATCTGAAAATAGTGATTTTTTTTTTTTTTTGGAGAGTCATTCCTTAAGGGCTCTCTGTTTTCTGTTTTTCTTTTTAATCAAGACTTACAGTCTTGAATAAGATGACCTGGACTGAGAATCAACCTACTTGGTTATGCAGCTAACTAGTTTGGTAAACTGTTGAGAGTCCCCAAATTACTCTAAACCTCAGTGTCTTCATATCTGAAGCATAGACATTAGACCAGATCGTTTTCAGGGTCTGTTTCTATTTAATTCTCACTCAGATAATGGTGCTCCCCGTTAGTGAAAACTCATAGCGTACCAAGCACAAAAAGACATGTTAAGTACCCTAGCAAAAGAAAAACAGAGAAGAACAAAGTTCTAGGATCTTAATGGGGAATTGGAATATCCTAGACATGAAAGTATACTGTATACACTTTAGCACAGAGAATTCTCCCCAGTGGTCTTCCCTATGTAAAATTCAGTTATACGGAGAGCCACTGCTTCTTCCTTTGCCTATAAATGCACAACTTTGGGATAAGTACACACAAACTTGTCCAAAACGTTTGAACTCTTTTTACTCACTGCACTCTGACACCAAATCTGTGGGGTTTTTCCACACCAAGCAATTAAATCTTCAGTTTTCTGAGAAAACCACCAAGGTGTTCTAAATTCAATTCAGTTCTGACACTAAACTATGCAAAATTATGGTCATACCCCACAGCTAAGGGTTCTGTCCCACAAGACTGCACCCATTTCAGACATCAATACCAAGTCCAGGCCACCTGTACTTCTGACTGACCAACTGTAAATAAATCGAGGGTTCCTATGACCCCCAACTTAGGACTATTATTTGCTAGAATGACTCACAGAACTCAGAAAAACACCTTTCTTACTTTTACCACTTTATAAGTGATATCACTGAGAAATAGCCAAATGGAAGAGCAAGGTATGGGGACAAGGTACCTGTTGCTGCCATGTCTTCTCTGGGCATCTTACCTTTCCAGCACCTCCACTTGGAAGATCTCTGAACCATTGTCTAGAGGTTTTAATGAAGGCTTTCTTAGCTAAGCATGATTGATTATATTATTGGCCATGGTGATTGAACTCAAACTCCAGACACTTTCCTTTCTCCTAAGGTAGAAGTGGGATGGAGCTGAACGGTCCAACCTTCTAATCATGTCTTGGTCTTTCTGCTGTACACACCCTATTCTATTGGGGGGCCTCAAGCCACCAGTCATCTCTGTGGTACATAAAAGATACTCTTATTACTTGGGAGATTCCAAGGGTTTCAGAAGCCATGTGCCTGGAACTGGGGACAAAGACCAAATATTTATGTTTTATTACATCACAATGCACTCATTATTTATGAGAGGACCTCTTTATATTGCATAGATCATGATCAGTGAAATAATTAGTCACATTTTTGGTTCTATTTCATGAATATATCTTCTCTCTAAAATATTTGTGTTGTGTGTATAATTGTCATTCACTGCTATATTCTTACTGCCTACATGTGGCAGGTGGTGAAAAAAGTTTATTGAATTTGTAAGAAAATGAATGAATATGCTTTTTATATAAGCCGTGTGCTGTCGGGCATGAAATATTTAAGAGTAATGCCCTGATTTGCTAATATGGGGGAGGGAAAGAGGACGATTTTGATATTGTAACATAGAAATACACCTGTTTCCATCTTACATCCTAAAAGTAAGGAAGGATTTCAAGTGAAGAGTCTTGACAGAATCCCCTCCAGTGCCACCAGTGCCAGTGGTGCCTCCCAAGAAATTATAGAGATGATTCCATCAGAAGGCTTTGTTTCCACACATCTTTCCTATTTCCTACTAATATAGGCAGCCTGGATTTTATGTAGTAAAGAAAAACATTTCATATGGTTTAGTTGATGAGACTCAGAATTTAAGTCTCATTTTTCCACTTAGTAGATTAAAAAATATATTTCTTTGTGTCAGGGACTACATTGTCCTCTGGGGATGAAAACATGATTAGATCGGGTTCCTGGTTTTGAGGTGGGAGGAGGCCACCAGTTACCCACCATTGGTTGAAGCGTTATGACACAAATGTATGGGCCACACTGTGGGGGCTCATCCTGAACTTCAGATTGAAACTGGGGCCTCAGTCATCGATGTCTGTGATTTTTAACACTGTGTCCTTTCTGTGCCAAGAGTGATCTGCAACTGTCCCCAGATTTTCTGCAAATTTTAATGTGATGCTTACCAGGATGGGTCACAGGAAAGATTTCTATTTAATGATGGTACTTACTTCCATCACCAGATGATCCTTAACAAGTTAATTGAATAAAACATCAGAGAGAAAGGAGGGGGCATGACATTGAAAGCTTCCCAACTTTCCCATAAGAACACAAAGCATCTAGGGTAACAAAACTAAAAACACATGGGTACCAGTTACTGTGAAACTTGGTGGCAAGATAGTCCCACAAATTTCAATATCTAAGTGAGTCAGAAGTCTATGCCAATAGATGCAATCACCTCACTTCTTCTGCATCATGGACGCTTCTAGACTTGCCACCATCTTTGTATTCCTTCTCTTCTTCTTTCCCCCTTTTGTCTTCCCTCCTGCCCTCCTTCCGTCCCTCTTCTCTCCCTGGTACCCTCCCTCCCTCCCTCCTCCCCTCCCTCCTTCCTTCCTTCCTTCCACCCTCCCTCCCTTCCTCCCTTCCATTCCTCTGCTTTGTTCTCTGAAACTGAGGTCAAAAAGAAAGAAAAAAAAAACTAATACATATCAGGCTTTTACTCTCTGCCCACCAGGGGTACACACCGGAATCTCCCCAAACCTTCACAAACATCATGATGTTTTCTAGAATCCTTATGGTTTTATGTAATTTTGTTCATTTCAATAAAGTCAGTTTGCTGAAAATACATAACTAAATGCTATTTTTATATGCTTGTAAAACTTCTCATAAATAAATTCATAAATCATAAAAAATCTTGTTTCTAAATGTGTACCATGATTTTGATTGGGGAAATACAATTTTTAGAGATGACACAAAGGAACAAATTTAAATTGAACAGCTGGGAAACAAGCTAGAAAAAAATTCAGCCTCTAAATAAGATGGAAAGGTTTGATGGTGAAGTATAGTTCAGTGAAAGTTGAAATGATTGCATATAAGCTTTCCTCATATTGATTTGTATTCCTGAGACATGACCCAGGCTAAAATTTACTGTGTGCAATGCTCTCCTACTGGGCGCTTCTTCTGCACTTTGCTGACCCCTTGCCTGAGGACCCCACTTGCCCGTGGAGGGCACACTTCCTTCCAGATTTCCGCTGCAGCTGGCTGCTCCATCTCGTGCTTGGGGGATGTTTCCAGGGCTCCCAAATTAGTGTAAAATATGGTGGAGATTCTCAAATGCCCTTCACTGGTCCTGACTTGCCTCTGGAATTCCAGACCCATATCTGCATGGACATTGAAACTTTATTTTTAACATTAATTTTTTAAAATCTTTATTTATTTTTGAGAGAGAGAGAGAGAGAGAGAGAGAGAGAGAGAGAGAGAGAGAGAGAGAGAGAGAGAGAGAGAGAGAGAGAATGCGCTAGGGAGGGGCATAGAGAGAGGGAGACACAGAATCCAAAGCAGGCTCCAGACTCTGAGCTGTCAGCATGGAGCCTGTTGCGGAGCTTCCACCCATGAATCATGAGATCATGACTTGAGTTGAAGTCGGACACTTACCCCACTAAGCCACCCAGGCATCCCACGGAGATTGGAACTTTTTAGCCTGGATCCATGGTACTTTTAGAGCCCAGGGATGGCCACAAGATGTCCACTTGCATTTTTGTGGGCTGAGGGTATGTAGGTTTTATCAGATTATCAAAGGGGCCCTGGTGCCCCCTTCCTCTGCCATAGCTGATGTGTAATGAGTGCTTATCCTGTGCCTGGCATTGGTCCATACACCTTGCCTGAGTTATTGCACATCATTATTGCAGCGGTCTCCTGAGTTAGGATGTGTTGGTGTCTCCCATTTTTTTGGGTGAGGAACTGCAAAAACAGTGAGATGGGCAAGTAGTCAAGCTTATATCTAATGGATGTTAGAGGTAAGGTCCAAACTCTGACCCTGTCGCCCACCAAAGTTAAGGACCCTAACCCCAAACCACGTTCTCTACTGAACATGGCTTCATATCACTATCACTTGCCTAGTGCTCCAGACTGCTCTCTTTCCCTCCTCTGCCCAGGCCTGGATTTTGTTGTGTTTTTGTTGTTTGTAATCTGCCTCCCACATGTCTCTCCTAGCCTCCCCTCCAATCAGACCCCAGATATGATGTCTGGGTTCAGGCTCTCCCCACCTCAGACTAGATCATCATCGCATTGGCCTTCCACCCATGTGCCATCTGCCATCTCACTGTTCTCAGAAGCATTGATTGGATTGATTGGATCACATTCCTTTGCTCAGACACGTTTGTGGCCCCAGAAGGTATAATCCTGACTTTTATCAAGAAGTCATGACATTTCATGATCAAGGTCACTCTGACCTTTCCAGTCTCAGCACTGACTGGTTCCTACCCAAATGTACCCACATACCTTATGCAGATACACACATCACCCATACCCACACCCACACATCACACCACACACCAACCAGACACACACACACACACACACACACACACACACACCATACCATGCAGACCCACACATCACACACAGATACACACACCACACACAGACACATGTATCCTACGTGCAGATACACACATCGCACACATCATATCACACAGATACAAGCCCAGATATACCACACACATATACACATACACCACACCATGCAGACACACACATCCCAATACCCATCACACACAGATACACACAACCCACGTGTGAATACACACGTCACACACATCACACCACACACACACACACCACACCACACCACGCAGGCACACACAGCACACAGCTATGTCGGACACGGGGCCTTGAAACGTGACCGCCTTTTTAGCTGGCCAAATCTTTAAGTGGTGGCTACGTAGTTGGTGGGATGGATGGGTGGGAAAGGAATACTGAAAGGGGCTTGTGCTGACAGGAAGTTTGGGAACTCAATCTGAGAAAGCAGAACACTTGTTCCTCCTGCGGGCTCCACCAAAGGAGGAGATCATCACCCATGAGGGAGAGGAAGGAACAGAAGGGGATGGGGAGGAGGCTGGGCAGTCCTGCGCACAGTCCACCATGTGGAACGTGATGGCTCCATCTTTCTTGTCCCCAAGGTCAGGCAGTGACTGGCAGCCCAGGGAGCATGTGGTGGTGACTCGGCCACTGGTGCCGGCTCTCATCATACCTGAGATTCTCACAGACAAGCAGGACGTCACCTTGCACCACCTGGTCTTGCTTTTTGGTGACAGTGGGTGATGGAGACATTGTCTCTCTTGCTCCTGCACACCCCAAGGAGAGGCAGACACCACCTGGCTGTGTCCCTTTACTCCTCCATGGCTCCCACCATCTTGCACCTCACTTTATGTAAATTCCTCCTTCTGTTGCTTGCTTAATATTGCTTTTTGTTTCTGAGAGGTCTTTCTCCTGTGTGGGCTCCAGGGAAAGAGGTATGGGGCAGAGGGAATGGCTGGGCCTCTGTGATCTGCAAGGAGCCTCAGGCCTAGGGTAGTACTCATGTTAATCCCCCGAGGCAAAAGGTTCAGGACTTCAACACACCTTAATCTGATCTATCATTGGGTGCAAACTGTCACCGAGGAGGGACAGGACTTCCTATGAGAGGGCACTCATCACATGGATGCTTCAGCCACCAACAATCCCGGCAGATGGGGAATGAATTCCTCTGTCCTGATGGGTGTTCTGGGCGACCCATAGGCCATTCGCCACACCTCTATAGTTAAGACCCTTTAAAACCTCAAATACAAGAATCTCGCAGAGCCAGTAAGGAAAAGAGAGATTCTCTAGTCCAATCACTTCACATTATACATCAGAAACAAGAGGTTCAAAGAGAGGGAAAATGTCTACCGAGCCTGTGGTGGCATGGCTCCTTCGTGGCTGAGCTAAGACTGGAACCCACTGCATCCATTTGTGGGCTTGGGGGTCTGGCACCTTTTCTATGTGTAACCATGAATGTCCCATCCCCAGAATGGACACCTAAGTTGGTTCTGGTTGATGGGGAGTATGTTTGCATTGACCGACTATGAGCAGCAAACTTGCCAGTTCCTTGCTAAGTCCCTGTGCAGGGAGGTACAGGAAAGGCCACAGAATGTCCCTTCATGAAGCGTCACTGCAGGCCAGAAGTGTTGCAGGATAAGCGAACAGAAGTCGACACTAGGATTTTGGACTCCCCCACCAACCTTCTCTGACAGTGATCCCCAATGGCCTGTGACATCTTGGAGGACAAGATCCCATGGCCTCATCAGGGGCGCCCTGCCCCCCGTACCCAGCACAGACCTGGCACACGACTGGCTCTCTGAACCAATAAGCCACTTCACAACAAATAACTTGCTCATTCCACCTGCTAACACAGGCTTTCCTTCTCCGAAAGTCCCTCAGAAATTAGCACTATCTTCTCAACTCCTATCTATACCCAAACTTTTGAAAACACCCAGGCTCTCAAATGAATGTCATGATCCCTTTCTACTCCACCGTGCCAGTCTGCTGTTCTCCCATTGGGGATGTCATGATTTAGCATCTGAAGCATTCACTGGCAGGAGGTCCGGTGGGAAACTTTCTGGAGTGTGTTCTGGGAAGCAGCACCAGGAAGGGGGGAGGGAAGGAGACCTGGGCAGAGGGAGAAGATGGAATTACAGGAAGCCCAGCCAGACTTATGAGGGACTCCAGAACTGGGCTCCACCATAGTCCCCTTGAGTCAACGCTAAGAGTGAGGCCTCTGTACCCAGCACTGGCCAGTCCTCGGAGGCCAGCTGGCGAGGGAGGGGGTGGTGCCATGGATAGGACACGTCCCTCGCAACAAAGGCCAGTCTTGGAGGAGATCTCAGCTATAAGCTGCGGCTTTGGTCCTCAAGGGGTGACAGGTGGCACACATGGTGTCATCTGCCCTCTGTGGTTGGTAAATCTATCCAGATATGGCAGATAGACAGCACACCCACAGCCGTCAGGCGGAAGACTGGCACTCCCAGCCCATGTCAGGAGTTGTGGTGCAGCCTTTTCTGTGGATGTCTGGGGCTGCCTCTGCTCTCAGCCCACTCTCAGTTTTTCCCTCATTCCCTTAGATATTTTCTAAGGGTCTGTTTGTAGGGTGAAAACCCCAGCACTTAAAAAAAATCCCTTCATTGATGTCCATCATTCTGTAGCCAATTTCTATCCCTCCCATCTCATCCAAACTTCCTGCAATAGTAACCTTGTTTCTTAACTTCACTTCAGTATGGACTTTCCCCTCAACCACAGGAAGAGCCATAGGACAAAAAGGATGGGGGGTGAGAAGATTTGTTTTTCCCCCAAATACAGAAGGTCACAGTAGAAACTTGGTGGAGCCATAATAAGATGCTTAAATCATTTATGAAGATTTTGAACCATGGATTAGGATCCAATTTCATGTCATCTTTCAAAAAATGACACACTTGCACTCATAGGTCTAACAGGAGAACAGGAGAAATCTAATGGAGGACCAGAGGGAGGGGAAGAAAGAAAGAGAGTTGGGGAGAGAGAGTGACCCAACTTGAGAGACTATTGAATACTGAAAACGAACTGAGGGCTGAAGGGGAAGGGGGAGGGGGGGAAGAGGGGGTGGTGATGGAGGAGGGCACTTGAGGGGAAGAGCACTGAGTGTTGTATGGAAACCAATTTGACAATAAACTATTTTAAAAAAATAAATAAAATAAAACCAGAAAAAAGAGACACACTTTTCATTTAGATAGGAAGGGCAAGCCCAGTGCACCCCCAGGATTTGGGTCGCACAAATATTGTAGTCACATCACACCCGCATCTCAACTCATTGCCATCTGGCTTCTCAATCTTCACTGGAGTGAAAGTCAAGTTCACCAGTGGTGTGGAGGTTGCTGTCTGCAATGGATATTCCATTTCCTCTCAGCCTATATACTGGTTTTCACTCTCTTCTTGCTCCTTCATTTGGAAGCTCTCCCTTGGCTATTGGACACAGGACTCTGGTTCTCCTCATACCTCATTTACCATTCTCTGTTTCACTCTCTGATCCTTCTTTTCTGGTTTCCTACTAAGACATTACCTCTTCCCTTCTCATTTCATTTTCTTCTGCACGATGCTCCCATCCACTCCTAGGGCTTCCAATGCTGTCTCTATGGTGTGTTGAGTCTCAAACTCCTACCTCTAGCCTGGACATCTTAGCTCCAGACCCTGAGGCACCATCGCCTCCTGAATCTAGACATACATGGGGCCTCCAACATGTCCAAACACAAACGTTTCACTGCTAAAACTCCTTGCCACCCCTTTGATCAGGGTTCTTACCTAAAGGCATCAACTCGTGTCACTCATGTATCTGAACGGGGCTGGGCCACAGGGAGTTAGTTGTACAGACGCACACTGGGGAAGAGCCCAGCCCTTGTGTAGTTGTGCTCAGGAATGGCTGCAGGACCGGCTTCACACTGCGACATTTGCACACCCACACACGGATCCTCCGCAGCTCACACACTCTCTAATTTGCACTCAGTTCTGATGCTGCAAACATTAAAGATCAGCGTCTTTGCTAAAGCTTCTTGGAGAGACAGGAAGGAGGCACGTCCCACCTCAATCAGCGGTTCTTCCTTCATTATCTTTCAGTGTGTCTTTCTCTTTCCCTTCAGCTCCTCTCCCAGAACAGCCACACATCCCTTTCCTCTTCTATGCTCGTCTCTCCTCCCCTTGCTCTTCCATCTTCTCCCCCTTTCAGACCTTTCTGTTGGATGTTTTCCATCTTCACTGAGCAGAAGCATCTGGTCTCTTCTTGTCGCCTGTATTTCTCCTCTGCCCGTCACTTCCTCCAGAGACAGTATGAGCTAAACAAAGCAAAGTGCTGCTCCTCTTGAGTAAACGCATCAGTTTCCAGGAGCAAGTGTAACGGGGGTCATAGAAGTACTGTCTCACAGTCCTGGAGGCCAGACTCTGAAATCAGGCTGTCTGCGAGGATTGACTCCTGCTGAGGGCTGTGAAGGAACATCTTCTCAGGCCTCTCCCTGAGCTTCTGGGGGGCTGCTGGTAGCCTTCGGTGTTCCTTAGCTCGTAGAAACATCACCTGGACCTCTGCCTTCATCTTCACATGGTGTATTCTCTGTGTACCTACATGTCTGTGTCCAGATATCCGGTTTTTATAAGGACACCAGTCTTATTGGATTGGGGTCATTCTACTCTGGTATGACCTCATGTTAACTAATTATATCTGCAATGACCTTATTTCCAAATAAGGTCACATTGCAAGGTCCTGGAGGTTAGGACTTCATTATAGGAACACGATCCAAGCCATAACAAGTAGGGAGGGGGAAAAGCGATGGTAAATATTGTCCCTACAATTTCACGTATTTTCTTCCACCTCTTGTTCAAATGAGTACATCTTGGAATCCCACCGGGTCCTCGATATGAGCAAAGTCAGAGAGTAAGGATTTCTGGTGGTGGTCTAATTGTCCCTGGGCCAAAATGGGCTTTTAGCTTCTACAGCGAATCAAGTCCTGAAAACTTCTTTAAAGGGCAGAGCTCTCTAACATAGATGGTCCCTTGGTCCCTTGAGGTGAGTCTGCTTTGTTAATGGAGCATGTGACGGCCTGGAGGTCAAAGGTGGTGAAGGACACCTGGGGTGTACATTTTGTCAATTCTTCATGAATGGTAATAAGCAATAGGGGTGCCTGGGTGGCTCAGTAGTTTAAGCATCCAACTTCAGCTCAGGTCATGATCTCACTGGTCAGAGTTCAAGCCCCGTGTCAGGCTCTGTGCTGACAGCTCAGGAACTGGAGCCTGCTTCAAATTCTGGAAATGCTTCAGTTTCCAGAGGCGTGCAGCTGGTGAATGCACTGAGCATCAGCTGAGCAGCAGCGGGAGGGGTTTATGGAAAGACCAGGCTCAGTGTGTGTAAGAACGGGCTCCCGACAGACAAGTGAGAGATGGAATCTGCCTCCGTGCCCCACACATGTGCACATCTGCCCTCAAGGGTCCTGGACCTGCTCCCAAGGTGACACTCTTCCCACGTCCTCTCTCTGCCTCCACCACGCAAACCAGCAGTTCTCGAAGAGGGATGGGCCGCTCACAGCGTCAGAATCACCCAGGCTCTTGTCAGCAATGCAGAGGTTCAGGCCCCACCTCAGACATTCTGAACCACACACTCTGGGCCCAGAAATCCGTGTTTTTTCCCAAGCCTTTCAAGTGATTCTGATGCACTAAGTCTGAGAAGCACTGAACTGAACAACCAGGTTTACAAACTCTACTGAGTGTTGACTGAGAGGAATCAGGCTTTTGATTGGGAAGGACTTCACCTTGAGGAGAGAAGGCCTGTTCTGCCCAGGGACCACAGACACTCCTGGGAGGGGCGGCCCCGAGCTGTGGGCCCTACACTCCAACCAACCTCTTTCTGCTCTGTGGTCTCACTTCTCCTGTACCTCCTGCTTCCCTAGTCATTCATACAGCCCGCCTCTTCCACAAACATTTTCTCTTTCCATCTGCAACCACATTTCAATTTTAGCAGTGAAATTAATTTTAATGAACGGAAACCCCTGAACACCTTGTTATATGAGTGTTCTTGTTCTCAGATAAGTGTCAAGTACGAATGCTTACGGTGAGTTGGTTAACATTTTACAGTTAATCCAGAAACCTCAGGTTCTGAACACCTGATCCCAGGGATGCTGAACACATCCCTTTCAATAATTTATCTGGAGGGAGGGGAAAACAACTCAGATATGCATATTCTGTTTTGCCACACGAGGAATGCCTCACCAGCTGTGGCTGGGTGGGAATCCCCAGATCATCTGACCAGGTGTGGGTCGGCGGGCAGGACAGGAGGGGAGAATGTGGGGCGGAGGGGGTGTGGCTCAGTTCTACCTCCCAGCAGAACCCTCTCCTATGTCCCAGGCTCGCTCTGTCACTTACTGAGTGGGAAGGGAGCAGAGCTGGGGTCTCAGGCTATGACGTTGCCTCTTCACTTGCAGGGGAAGAGCATCAAAGACCAGGCCTGCCCAACACTGGGTAATGATGGTGATGGTGTTATTTTCGGTTTGAAACGCAGGTGTTATCAATGTAACTGTACTATTTGATTGGATGACACCCTCTTCCTCCGGGGGCTTTGGTTTGTGTGAGACGGGGTCTTATATTTCCCCAAATCCCCAAGCAGAATGTTGGAATCTGTGTGGAACAGGACGGGCACTGTCAGACCCTGGTGAAGTGACAGGCAGGGCCCTCCAGTGGTCGTGGACAGTGACACACTCCTTCCCCTCATTGACCTTGATTTTCTCATCCATACACTACAGGTGTTGACAATAATCCTGCCTTAGAGAGGTGTCCTGGGGAATGCCTGCCTTCATTTTCAGGAAGTGCTTCCAACAGTGCCTGGTAGAATAAGCCCTATGGGTAAAAATAAAAGAGCACATCAAGGATGCTGATGTGATTTCGTATACATGTTCACCCAAAAAACATAGGACGGAAACTCATTCCGGTTAATGGAAATAATTGAAGAGGGCTTTGAGATGACATTTACATCAGTTTCCCAGAGCCAACATGGCAAACAAACTACCAGACTTTTCTGTCTCGAAGTTCTGGAGGCCAGAAGGCTATGAGGGGGAATCTGCTTTCGGCCTCACCCACTGGCTTGCAGGCGGATGTCTTTGCCACGTTTTTTGTTTTTTGTTTTTTGTTTTTTTTTTCCACATTCTCCTTTCCCGGAGTCTGTGTCCGTATGTCCCTTCCTGTAGGGACACAGTCATGCTGGGTTAGGGTCACCCGATGGCCTCATGCACCTAAGCTACCTGGTAAAGACCTGGTCTCCTAGTGAGGTTCATTCTGAGGTACTGGGGACTAGGACTCCCGCACGTCTGTGGGGGCCCCACAATTCAACCTGTAACACGTAGCTGTTGTTCTGGCTTCTGGGCTGTCAGGAATTAGGCCAGAAGGGCCTCCTTTGGCCAATCTTCCTTCTCAAACATGGGCCATTTACATCTGCATCTGTGCTCTGACCCGCTTTGGCCTCCGGTCATTTGGAATCCTCGATGGAATCAGCTGTTCCTCACTGGTTTTTACAGGGTAGCTGCACCTGCAGTTTTGAGATCATCTCAGAACGGTTGTGGCTTTCATTGCATTATTTTTTCTTATCCGACCAGAGTCCTACAAATGTTTGGCTTTCTGCATGAGGGTTGGGCTGCTCAGATGTACGCAGCAGGCCAGGATCTGGCCCGTGTGGAGAATGTTACCAGGTTGGAGATCAAGCCTGACTATTAATAACAATTATCACAGGGTGACTGCTCAGAGTCAATGTCATCTCCAGAATCGTTACTGTCCTCAGCATCTGCTCTCTTGAAATATAGGCATGGGGTTTTTAAAGAAGCAAATATTCGGAATGTGTCTCTCTTCTCCCCTGGTTCTGAGGAACTCAAATCACTTTGTTGTTAGATCTAATGCGATGCCTTACTTTTCCTGTGATTTCATGATCATGTGGTATTTCAAAATACTGGGGAGTCAGGGGTAGTTATGTTGGGGCTCCTGGGGTCCAGATAGGCTGGGGCGGTTCACAGACGGATGCTCTGTAGAGCGGCAAGGAGACAGGGATGCCAACATTTCTGACTCATGGCCCCATGTTCCAGCTTTTAACCATACCCTATCTATATTGACCAAATTTGGAGACACCTGTCACTGCAATTTCAGTACATGTGCTGATACATGACCTCTACCGAAGTTTCAAGGAATTTTACTTGATGTGCTTTTTATTATCCATTACTGCCCTGAAGAACCCATATGGGGTTTTCAAAACCTTGATATTTTGGGGATGGTTCTGCTGTTGAAGAAGTAGATGCCTTATGGCCAAGGGTCCAGATGTGCAGTGGGCAGGGTGGGTCCTGATGCCCTTCTCTTTCCAGATGAGACCCACTGGAGCCTACAGCTAAAGAAGACAAAATACAGGGCCACTAGGAGGGGTTCATGGAATCGTATTTTTCCTATTTATGAGCTTCTTTTTTCTTTTTTAAAAGTTTATTTATTTTGAGAGAGAGAGAGAGAGAGAGAGAGAGAGAGAGAGAGAGAGAGAGAGAATGAGCAGGAGCAGAGAGAGAGAGAGAGAGAGAGAGAGAGAATCTCAAGCAAGCTCTGCAATGTCAGCACAGAGGTCAATGTGGGGCTTGAACTCACAAACTGCGAGATCATGACCTGAGCTGAAACCAATAATCAAATGCTTAAGCGACTGAGCCACCCACACGCCCTGCTATTTATGAGTTGCTGCATGGGAGACATGAGTATGTCAGTGAGGTCTGCAGCCCTCTTAAATATATGCTTTTTAATGAGCAAAATTTTTACAAATGAACAGAAAATGCCCTAGAATCTATGCAAACTTGTAGTAGCTTCCCAGGGCTGCAGTCACGAAGCACCACAAGCCGGGTGGTTTAAACAGCAGACTGTGATTCTGTCGTGGAGCCTGTAAGCCTGAGATCCACATCCTAGGGGGGCCTGCTCGCTCTGAGACTTGGGGGTGGGTCACTTTCTTGTGTCTTCTGAGCTCCTGGTGGCCATCGTTGCTCTTTGGCATGGCTTGTTTTGTGGCCGTGTCGCTCCGGTCTCTGCCTCTGTCATTACATGGAGTTCGCCCTGTGTCTCTGGGTCAGTTTATTTTCCTTGTAAGGACAGCAGTCACTGGATTTAGGCCCCCTGCACCCCCCCAATCCAGTATGACTTCATCTTACCTTGATGACATCTGCACAGACCCTATTTCCAAATAAGGTCACATTCACAGGTATGGGCGTTTTTGTGGCTTCAACATCTCTTTTTGGAAGTCACAATTCAACCCAGGACGCACTCCATTATCCTCACCCACATTCATCTGTCTGTTTGGCTTTCAGAAGCTTTATCACAGAAGTGATGTTAAGTTCTAGAATATCCTGAAATGATCTAACCTTGGGATTTTGAGGTAGGGTTTGCAGTGACCACATATCCACTGACAGGGATAAGGAAATAAAATTTGCAACCCTCAGTTTGTTCTCTGTAATTTAAGAGTCTCTTATGGGGAGGATGGGTTAAATGGGTGATGGGCATTGAGGAGGGCACTTTTTGGGATGAGCACTGGGTGTCATATGTAAGAGATGAATCCTTGGGTTCTACTCCTGAGCCCAAACGACACAGAATTTTAACTAACTTGAATTTAAATTTAAAAAAATTAAAAACAAGAAAAGAAAGTTTGCAATGAATTTTCGTTTTTAAAGATCAAGCTCGTTGTCCAAAAGACAGCTTCAGACTAATCTGTCTCGCTGTTGCCATCAGAAGTGGCAAACACCAACTCCCTCCGGTCCCGACCCACTCGGATCCACAGCGCGTTGCATGGCAGTGGCATGAAAGGGCTCGCTGTGCCTCTGCGTGTGGTCAGGGGGCCCGGGCAGGACCAACACTGAACTTCAACAGTCAAGCAAAAGGCACTGACATTTTGTTAAGGGCGTTCTTTATCTTTCTTTGGGAGCTGGGAGTTTCATGTAGAAAAAGTGGAAAAACTTGGGTGGTGATTCACATCTACTACTGTTAGGAAGTGCCCGTTTGTTGTCCAGAGTCACAGCCTGAGGCTGTCTGCACAGCTTCTCTATGCTCTTGACTTTGGAGTAATGAGGGCAATGGCCCCTCACACTCCTCACCATTTTAAGAAGGCTTCTGTGTGGATGTTATCTTGGTAAGACAGTCAAGAAAATGTCCATCTCATCTTTAGAAGCACTAGTTTCATGACCTTGGGCAAAGCAAGTGGATTACCTCCAACTTTATTCCCTTGTTGTGAAGGGGAGCTCACACACGAGAAGGAAGCTCACACAAGAAGGACTCCCTTTCGCTGTATGCCAAAAATAAATAGCAGGACCCTTAGAGCAGCTTATCGGGGTCTAATGTGAATGACATTATAGGTCCTCCTCACAATGAGCCTTCGAGCATACTCATTAATGTTTTCAGGGTGCCAGAGCATTATGGAGTAAATCGCAACTTAGGCATAAAAAAGAAACTACAACTGAAAAAAATTATATAGGTCATAACAATTCTATGTGCACTTTCCCATGGCTAATTGGGAATTTCTGAATATGTGGGCCATAATGATTCCCCCATTCAAGTAATTCTCCCACAATTAAAGTGCCTAAAATAGTAAGCCCCAAAACCTGCTTTGTAGCAAGGGGTAGAGTTGAGAGGATGCTTATTTATATAAATATGGCTTTTCACACATATTGTTAGTGTCTTTGTAAGATGAAAGTCGTGTTCACCAAAAACAACCATTGTTTGAGAATTTTCTCTCAACTGAAATTGAGGTTGCTGTGAATGAGGCAAAGTGACCTTTTCTGGGTCACTTTAAAACTTCGTAGAGACACAGCAGGGGAAAAAGAAAATAGAGTCATGAATCATGTACCTTAGGCTCCTATGATCAAGCTAGTGATTTGTTACTTATTCTTTCTTTTATCCTTGATAAAAAGCACCTGCAATAGTGTTGCCTAAGCTTGAGCTATAGATTTATGTACAGGTCCAAAACTCTAACCTTCGGAAACTTGAACACATTTATTGACTCACATTTACTCTGGAATTGTCCTCTTGTGAAGTGTCGGCGGGTCGGGATGATGATCAGGAACCAGGTAGTTTTCTTTTTACAACATGTGTCCTTCTGAACTCTTCCTGAAGTCCTCCAGGCAACAGACCCCTGAATACAGCCAGGATTCTGTTCACCCCTTTCTGTTCTTAGAACAGTCTCTCTCTGGTACTCAAGACTTGGGGTTGTTCTTCAGCAGACATCACTCTCCAGCTTTAATTATGTCTCTCTTCTCCCCACAAAGCAAGGTATACCTCCTCCTCATGTTCCTCCTCTTCATTGCCCTCCTCTTCCCTCTTCCACTTCCAGCCACTTACTCCTCCGAGGATGGGGTGAGGAGGTTAACAGAAAAAAAGGAAGTGTATCCTGGATTGACTGGGCAAAGCTGCAATCTGCTCACTGATGACCTTTGATGCTCTTCTTAAGCTGGAAATCCAAATGCTGAGGCCCTCATGGGGTGGGCACTTGGGTGGTTCTTTGGAAAACCCTAGGGATATCTCTATCTCCTCAGCCCTTGCACAGGAAGTCCCGCCCTCAGACTCTCACTGCTCAAGTGAAAGACCCTTCTTGACTGGGTCTCCACGAGTCAGCACACCTTGAGGTATTCACTCAACTGTCAAGGAACTCATGGATTCTTGCAACATCAAACGATAGAGGTCCAGGCTGCTCCAGGTGTCCTATTTTGAGTAATCCTCCATGATCATCATGGAGAAAGGGTGCTGCCCTGCTTGAGTTGGGGAGAGAAAGCAGAGGTAACATCATGGCTGTATTCATGGAGGAGCCCATGGACTCCTCTCCCCACCCTGAGGAAAGCTTGTTGGGGAGCAGTGAGTAGAGTTGGTATGGTGAAGCCAGGAAAGGGAGGGAGACTTCCAGGTGAATCTCCTGACTGGCTGCAGAGAATCATCCTCATGTGAATGACACGGCTTCTATGTCCATCATCAGTCTTGAGTGGAAACATACTATCTACTTAAATTTTCTCCTCACGGAAATCCTACAGGGCTATTAGGGCTGATACACTCAAGGCAAAGATGAGGAAACATACCACATGTTGTGTTTCCTTGTACCCTCTCCATCTGTCCTCAGACTAAGACAGAGAAAACTACCTCTTGGTTAGGTTGAGCTTTGTGGTCTTTCCTCCTGGACACTTAATTCAGCACTAAGTTTAATCTGTTTTCATCCTCTCTTATCTGTCAAGTGTATTTGTCTTGTTTCCTTCACAAGATGATGAAGTATTTGAAGATGAGGATCACATCTTCTAAGACTTATATTCTACTTCTAATTGACTAGACAATGCTGAACACTTAGTACTACTATAAAAATATTTCTTTATTGACTGGAAAAAGCATCCATACTAGTTTTAGAGGCTTGGATTAATCAGGCAATTCCTTTAGCCCTTTTTTATTGGCAACTCTAATGTGCTTAAGGAGATCTATGGTTGATCGATCCCTCCAAGTCCTTCATTTTATTCTATGGGCAAATGAATGACCTTTGGAAGATCAGACCAAGGGCCAACCCCATTAAAATGCACTCATAGGGGAGATTCCCTGGCCCACATATTCTGAGATCCAGAACCTTTCAGTGGTAGCTGGGGTCTTTTGTTCTGCAACCTCCTTAATCTCCCCAGAAAACAATCTCTCATCACTGCGTTATAGAGATATCCTAGGGAAAGGTTGAGAAGAGCCAAACCATACTATGGAAAATGTATGCATAATTTAATAAGCAGGAAATGTTAGCTATGGCGTGTGGGTAAAACCCTATGCAGTCCTAAGAACAGTCTGGTTCTGATACTGAGCACAAACATGTTCTCCCCCAAGTACTAGCAGAACCCGAGTAACTCTGTCTCTGTCCCCTTCCTGCTCTGAACCCTCTGCTCATCTGGTTCTGTGGTTCCCCTTTCTGTCCTTTCACTGAACTACACTGGGTGGGCAGCTACTTGTGTTCTGGCTGATACAAAAATGGCAGCAAAGTCTTCATCTAGCCAGGAATTATGGCTTAAGATATTAAGTCTAAAATACAGAGTTTTCATGAATTAAATTCCCACCACCATTTGTGCTAAGGCAGAGGCGCCTTGAAGAAACTAGAAGAAACTGGTGCCCAATACACCCACCCCACCGGCCACCCCGTGCAGGTTCCTTATAACTGGCTGCCATTCTTGACAACTCCTTCCAAGGAATGGCTCTTGCTTTCTCATCATTTCCATGGCTGGGTTCTACAATCCACTCCGGTTTGGGGGCAGACAAAGGCAAAAATTGGAATCAGATGTGGATTCCCACCTCTATAATTGTTTATTAGCAGTGCGTCAGCTCATCTTTGGTCAACTCATCTGACCTCACAATGCTTTCACATGATTTCTGCCACTGACCCCTTTGCATATAGGTCCTAAATTAGAGGAGATACAGGTCCTGAATTAGGAAAGGTCCCCAGCACGTACAGCCCAAGAATGGGGGAAGGGACCATGTCTGCTCTTGTTTAAGTTTTGTGCCTTTTTATGGTGACTTACATTTGCACAACAAAACAAAAAGTTGTGTTTCTCCATCTGATGGACACGTCAGAGTATTGATAACAACAATAAGAAACTGACATTTGTACATGCAATCTTCTCTCATGTACCATTAATGGGATTCTTTTTATTACTACTGAGTTTTTCTAGGAATATTTTATAATGTTTCTGCAAAAGCATTCTTACTGACATTTATGAACTTAACACTCTTCACTAGAGTTTGAAGGAAGGCACGGATGAGGTGACCTCTCATTGTATTCACGACGCCATGAGCCCTGCCTTTGTGGTGAGTCTGGTGTGAAGAGTGACCGGGGCACCACCTTGAATGTGGAGCACAGAGTGCCGAGCAGTTAGAAGTGGAAACTGAGGAATGACAGCATTTGGGAGAATTTCATCCATCAAGACCCAAGGGAAAAAGGGGAAAAAGTAAGAACATTCAAAACTTCCTCATTAAACTGGAGGCATTTAAACAAAGCAAGCCTCAGTCTTTCACAAATTTGGGTCTCAACCTAAGAGCATCCAGTTGAAATATCAACTTGAACAGTTACTTGAAAATCATGAAACATTAGCAGGGAAACTTTAATTAAAAAGAGCCTTTGCTTACTACTCTGAGAGAATTTCCTCCTTATGGGATCGTCTCTAAACCCCTTACAGCATCAAATTTGCTTTCATTCTAACAATTAGACTTTAAAACCCCCAGAAAAACAATAGCAGCACGAAAGACTTGACTGATGCACAGGGCTGTCTGTGAATAGTCTCTTCTGCAAGGGACAGCTGGTCACCCCACGAAGCTGTGTGTCTCTGCAGAGTGAGGAGTTGGTGGCATCTCCGTAGTGCATCAGCCCTGCTCCCCTGAAACCTTTGTTTGATCATATATTCCTCCCTCAATAAAACTGGTATAAATATCTTTTCTATCAACTGTGGGCTCTTTGTTAAATATGCACTGTTTTCCCGCATTGATTAAGTTGTTGGTGCTCTTCTAGGTTGAAGGGAACACCACGAGTTCATAAGTAGACCTAAGTCTAGCTGGCTAATTTCTATCATTCAAATCCTGAAAATGCCTGCTCAGCACATAACACTCTACACTCTTCCAGGAGCCTATAGGGCAGCTTACTTTCATTGCGTTAACCCTTGCTTTGCCACAGATCTTATTGTAGAGCTCCCTTTCCACAAAGGGTTGCAGCTGGCAGCTGCCCATCAGCTCAAGCACCATGTGGTGGCCAAGAATCAAGCTGTGGAGTCTCAGCCCCTAGCTGGGCCACAGGTCAGCCATGTTGGAGAGGTCGCTGCGGCTCTCCATACCGGTTTCAACATCCAAAAAATGAAGATTCCTGTCTCTCAGGGTTATCGAGAAGATCACCTGAAATAATATACCTTGGAATAGCTTTCTAGGTGCTTGGCACATAAGAAGGACTCAATCTGCAGTAGGTGTTTTGTGGTTATTTTTATTCCACAAGCCTTTACTGAGACCCCACGATGCACTAGACACCGGTCTAGACCTCTTGGGGTGTCAAGAGGAAACAACGAGCCCTTTGATGCTAGAAGCTCACAGTATGAAAGGAGCAAGACAAATGTATTGACCATGAGAGTTTGGGGGTGATCCTGACTTCAATAGAAGTATTTGGGAGCATCTGCTCAGATGTGGGCACAGGGGATGACATCTGCAGGGGACTCTGAAAGCGGCATAAGTGTTGGACATAGCAAAGCATTCCCACGGGCAGAAGGAGCTTGAGCAAAGGCCCTGAGGCATGGAGGGACATGAAGGGGTCTGGAATCACTGGCTCAGGGTGGGGAGCAGGCAGGTCAGAGTAGAGGGACTTCAGGGAGCATGTCCAGGGGCAATGGAAAGTCACAGAAAAATGTAAGAGGAGGAGCTATTTGATGATATTTCAGTCTCTCAGTATGATGGGTTTTCCAGGACCGTGGGGGAGGGACTGGATCCCGGTGGCTGGTTGGGGCAACACCCCTTGAAGAGAATGAGCACCACTTGTCTGTGTAGAGAAGGGGCTCCCGCAGGGGCAGCTGGGTCCAAGGGGAGAGATGCAGTGGCAGCAGGTTGAGCCTGGAGGGGACAGGGCTGGCAGCCACTGAAGGTGGGGCCCGAGGTGACTGGAGGAGAGAGGGGAGTGCAGGGACAGTGGAATTGGTAGGTGGCATGGAGTGAGGACCACTCCACCTGCAATGGCGGTTGGGAGCAAGAACCACTCTGAGGGGAATGAGGTGTCTGGCTGCCCGGACTCCCACCTTCTGTTCTTTATAGTCTCTGACTTTGGGCAAGCGACCATCTGCAAGCCTCAGTCTTCTCACCCTGAAATGGGACATGTAACACGTCCTTTGGGGCCGGGTGCACACCAAACAAGGGGACAAGTGTGCAGAACCGGGAGCCCGAGTCTTGGTCCGGAGGCCCAGACTGAACTGCGGCAGGTGTCATTGGAGGCCATGAAATGAGGAGGGGTCTGACTCGAAGGTTTACCGAGTGCGGTTCTGGTTCCTATGAAAATGGGTGCTGGGCCTTGCACCCAGGAAAAGGATTTGAAGGGACCCCAAGGGCATTCTTATCTTGTCCAAGCTGCAGAACCGGTTCCTACGAAAGTCACCCAGATAACGCTCAGTCCCTGGGCTCAGGGAGCTGAGGGCTGGGAGCCGGGGCGGGGGAGGAGCCCAGGGCGGGATCAGAGAAGTCAGGCTGTGACACCCAGCCTGGCTTCTCACTCCCCGCCTCAGGCAGGTTTCTCCCCTTCCAGAGTCCTGTGTGCTCACCTGGAAAGTGGGGGTGATGATGCTGGTTCTCTGGGAGGATTCAGGGAGATGCACAGCTAGAGGCTGCAGTCAGGGGCTTGATGCCCATCAGGGGAAACCCCAAGTAGTTCCGCAGCCCAACGTCAGGTGCAGTCGGGGAAGGAGGAGGTGTTCCCGGAGGTTCCCAGGAGAAAGAACCGGTTATCAGCTGCGGTAAATCAGGGAGCCTTGTCCGAGGAAGGATAGGCACTTCCTCTGGTCCTGGGGGAATGGGCAGGGGTCGTGTGGTGGCTTCACCAGCTGGGCGTGACCATGCGGCAGCTACATTTCCCAGGATCCAGCTCTGTGCATCGGGCAGAGTTAGGGTGGGCCACAGGGCCTTTGCACGAGGTTTTGAAGGTGCAGGTGAAGCTGCGGCCATGTTCCTTCAGCCCCCGGGAGGCAGTGCGCAGAGTCCAAGCACTATTATTGCTTCTGCACATGGCCCCCATCTGCCGACTCAGCCGTGGTGGCTCCACGGAAAGGCCACTCTGCTTCCCCAACTCCTGGATGGGGGTGTGCGTGGCGCCGTGACCGAGAAGGCCCGCTTCCCCTGCAGCATCCCTGTCCTCTGTCCCTGAAGTTCGAGGTGCGGGTTGGGACTCGGCCTGTGCTATGTGTCCCCTCCCACCTGGGAAAACGCTGTGCTCCTGTGGATGCAGTCCGGGGGCTAAACGGCCCTCCTCACCACGGGGACCAGACAGGGGGCCCGCTCACCTCCGGTCCCGGTCGCAGCTTCAGGTCTCTGCCAGCCCGCAGGATAATTCCAACAAGCCAACCGCATCCTCCTGACCCTGCGAAGCCTGCCTTCACTCCCGGGCTGTGCACTCTGTTCCCTCGTGTGACCCTCGTGTGGCCCTGCATGGAGTGTGGTGTCTTCCTCCCTCTGCTGTGAGGCCATGTGACTAACAGGCTGCTGTGGGTCACACTTGTCCAGCGTCAGGTGCTGCGCGTCTGACCAATCCGCAACCACCCAGTCATAGACCCTCTCTCACCGGGGAGGTAAAGAGGCCGTGAGCAAAACAGATCACGTGGGTCTCCACCTGTGCTCATGGATTATGGTTCTGGCTTATGGCTTCCCTTGTCCTTGCTGTCTCCCAGCGGATGCCCGTCCTTCCTGCCTCCACTGCCTTCCGTGTGGGCCTTAAGCACCAGCATCAGACATCAGCTCCCCCAGAGCCTCACAGGGACCAGCATCCAGAACTGCACGAGTCCATGCATGGGTCCTGTAACCTACTTTCTCCCAGGAGGCCCCTTTCTGCAAGTAGCAGAAAAATAATCCCTCCCTAATTCACAGTAAACACAGTGAACCTTCAGGTTCCTCTCCTGCTCCCCTCTTTCCCGGGGGTGGGGCATATTCATTCTAGGCCTAATTCGATGGAGTCACTGGGCACCTGCAGACACCGGCCTCTGAAACACGCATGCTCCATTGGTGGCCCTCGGTTCCGGCTGGACCCCACCCCTACCCTCAAGATGGCGGCCCCTCCTCTGACACTGCCTGTTACTGCATTTGGTTCCTTTCCGGCCTATCAGGGGTAGGGGCTCTGTCAGCCTGTCTTGTGCCCTTGGCCTCGGCATTCCACGCAGATGTGAGCAGAGGCCCACACATCTCCTCAGCTCCCTGGTCCCCATCATATCAGAGGCTCCCTTGCCTCAGCCCCTCGGGACCAGTCCTGAGTGGGTTCAAGGCTCCTTCTCAGAGACCTTGTACACATCTAATTATCATCCCTCCCCTGGCTCTCTTCTGGTTTAAAGAGAGTATTTTTCCCTCTTAGGAAAAGAAAGTATTTTAAAAATTGTTTCATTTTTTTCCTGGGCTGTAGCTTAGAAAAAACCCTCAGATATTAAGAACTTGACATCTTTCTTTCTTCTTTCCAGCTCATCTGATGGCTTTGCTTTGGAGCAATGGCAGTCTCTGGTCCCAACTGGAGAAGGCCATAGGGCCAGTGGGGGATGGGGGCCAGTGCAGGATGGGGGTATAGAGTCCTTCAAAATCCCCGATAGAGAACAAGAGAGGTCCAGACCCTGGTGTTATAGACTAAATATCTGTGTTCCCTTGATTTCATATGTTGGATCCCTAACTCCTAACATGACAATATTTGGAGATGGAGCTTTGGGAGGTAATTAGGTTTAGATGAGCCCCACGGTGGGATTATCACCCTTATGAGAAGAAGAAGAGAAACCAGAGGGCCCCTCGCTCCTGGCCCACGTGCACTCATGAGGAAAGGCCATGTGAGGACACAGCGAGAAGCAGCCAGACTCAAGCCAGGAAGAGAGTTACCAGGGGTCCAGTCTGTGGACACCTTGGTCTGGGACTTCCAGCCTCCAGAGCTGTGAGAAGCAATACCTAAGCTGCTCCATCTGCAGCGTTGTTGGCAGCCCAAACAGGAGGTGATTCATAAGGAGAATCTGTGGACACCTGACCCTCTCCAGGAGGTCAGGAAGGATGCCCCTTGGGAAGGCCATTCGATGTCACACTCAAGGGCTATTTACCGACCCCCAAGAGAGCATTTTGGGAAGTAGGCTAGAAAGCAAACAGGGGTGTAAGGGGTAAGGAAGTGAGCAAGGATTGGGAGCGTTGATTGTCAGATCCTAGTAAATAAAAGTGGAGACAGATGATGGAAGCTTTAGGGCCTGCAGGGGATGTTCAGGTTCCAGCAGGAGGAGGGAAAGCTATGTTTAGGACAAGGGACACTTGGGTATTTTGGTAGACAGAGGAGAAAGAGCCAAATAGAGGGAGAGATCCATACACTTGGAAATGAGAAAACTATTTTGGAATATTGGCTACAGTTTCTGCTAACTTGGTGATCTTGGACAAGATACTAAATCTCTCTGAGCTTCACGTTCTTCTAGGAATGGCAAGTTTATGCCACAGGCTTGCTCTGAAACGTTTTACAGTTAGTTTAAATGGACTTTGCATGATGCATAGCGACTTCCATATGTAGGGACACATATATGGTGCTTATCGGTTGTCAGGCCCTACTCTGCACATCCAATGTGTGTGAACTCACTGGGTTGTAGGCACTAAATGTCTTCCAGCTTCATTCTCAAAGCAACACTGTGAGGTAATTACTTTTATTATCTCCATTTTATGAACGAGGCACAGAGAGGTTAATAGCTCACCCGGGAACACAGAGCTAATGGTTGGCGGAGACACTGGCTCCCTAATCTATGCTCCTAATTACCATGCACCACTGCCTCGTGCCAAATGAGTTTTCTGAGTAAAAACTGATTACATGGTTGATCAATTAGCTCAACAGAGAAGGAGAAAGGACAATTACTGGAAAGCCAGAGCAAAGGGAGAACAAAAGGGTGAGATCAGTAGCTCAAGTGGAAAGGCTGACCTTTGAAGGATGAAAGACAAGAAAAAAAAAAGACAAAGTTGCAAGGTGATGGTAACATTGTTTCAGCACCTGTCCAGCGGCTCCTGACGCTGGTCAGATCCATCGCCCCACAGTCTTGTTCTTGCTTCAGTCAGGATGGGTTGCATGTTTACTTGTTTGCATCTGAAGGATGATAATGGATACGCTTGTGGAATTTGGAGTCTGGGGGAGGAGAGGGGAGGCGGGGCGGGCTATCATCCCGTGGTAGCAGCCCATCCCCTTCTAGCTGTCTGCACCAGTCTCCCAGGCTGCCGTGACAAGTTACACCAACTGGGTGGCTTACGTCAACAGAAATTGATTCTTTCAAAGTTCCAGAGGCCAGAAGTCTGAAATCAAGGTGTTGGTAAGGCCATGCTCCCTCTGAAGGCTCCGGGGGAGAATCTATAGCTTATTTTTGATGCTTTTGGTAACCTTGGTGTTCTTTGTTTGCCAACACATCACCCCGAGCTCTGTCTCCAGCATCACACGGTTGTTTCCCTGTGTGACAGCCTCTAAGGGCAGCAGTTATGTGGGGTAGGACCCATCCTAATGGAGTATGACTTCATGTAATTGGAGTCTATTTTGAAATAAGGTTGCATTTAGGTACCAGGATTACGATTTCAACATACTTTGCGGGAGGACATGCTCTTACACATGGCCACGCACGGCATATGGTTGTTTTGATATTGTACCTTCTTTTCCTTCTCTCTTTCCACAAGCATTCAGGCAAACTCTGTCTCTAGAATCTCAAGGGAAAAGATGGTAATATCTAGAACAAAGGCCAAATTCTTGACTTGGGGTTCCAAAACTGGCTCTTGAAAATCACTGTAAAGATAACAATCTAAAAACCAAGTGATTTTTGATTTGTGAGAGCTGGGTTTTGTTGAAGGACAAAAGGATTTGTGAGTTTTGAAAGAAAGCTTGGAGAATGGATGACAGAGAGTGTAAAATAAACTGGATTTCTGGAGAAGACAGAATATGATGCAAAGACAGCTTTTCAACTACTTGCAAAGGGAAATCAGGATTGAACAAGCAAGGTGGCGATGCGGGTACAACAGAGCTGTTAGTCGGTGTCTGAAAAGACCTCCGTCCACATTGACTCTTCCCAGAGGCAATTTTAAATTCGACAAGGCAAGAACTGTGTGCACAGGATTGAGAAGCCCAATAAGCATATTCGGGAAACACTGCAAGCCTCCTAGGATGACCGAAGAAGACCCTATGTAGATGACCTAAGGTTGAGGAAGGCATGTAATCAGGCAGATTCCAAGGCAATCTCAATGTCCTGCACATTCTAGGGAGGAGAAGGGCCCCAGCTGGACCAGAGTGCCTGTTAAGTCACACCAGGGTCAACACAGTGGCCGTGGCAGGGACCTGGGCCTCAGCACTGACTGTCTGCATAGAATCCTGGAGGCCATGAGTGGCAGCTTCACCGAGACCCAGGTTGCAGCAGGAGCTGGAGGCCAAACTGCACGCGGCCAGCCTGTCTTGAGCCCGGTGTGCATTCCCCAGGACACACCTGCTCCCAGAACTTAGGCCACCAAGAAGACACAAAGAAGGGGCAGGAAGGAATCCTTCATTTGGATAACTACTTACCCCCAACAGGCTGAGTCATAAATCGGAAGTGGGCAATTTCCTTGGATTGGGTTTTAATTTTTAATCACCAATTCAAATGGAGGCTGCGTTCAGTTGTGGAGAATCAGTTACCTGCTGCCATGTGATTCAGTGGCCGAGGACGATGCATGATCACAGTCTCTGTTTCTGTCAGTGGAAGATTGGGGACTGAAGTAGCTCGGCTCTCTGCTTTGGGGTCTCACCAGGCTGCAAGGAAGGGGGTGAGAGGACCATGGGGACCAAAGTCTCATGTGAAAACTCTGGGAGAAGAAAGTACTTCCAAGCTTGCTCAGGTTATGGGCAGAACACGTTTCCTTGGAGGCGCAAGACTGAGGACTGACTGTTGGCCGGAGGCTGCCCCCCTTCCAGGGGCTCCCCACAGTCTCCTGCTACGTGGTCCGCCCCATGGACACTTCACGGCATGACACTTACCTCTGGAAGGCCAACAGAAACGTGAAAGCAAGGTGGCTCGTAGGGTGAAGTCTTATGTGATGTAATCACAGGAGTGACAGACAGTCCTTTGCCATATTCTGTGGAAAGAATGTCACAGGTGATACCCACAGTCAGAGGTAGGGGATTGCACAAAGGCATAAATATCAGAAGGCAGGGGGTCCTGGGGGATCATGTAAGGATCTCTCTGTTACTGCACCTAAGTCTTCAAACTTGCTATAGGTCAGCTCTATTGGCTGCATACAGCTTTTACTTCATGAGTTCAATGGTTTTCAATGAAATCTTATCACTTTCACGAAGTTCTATTAAACCTCAGAACTTAGGGGTATAGTAGTTAGAGAACTGTGGAGCTTTATATAGAAGCTGTGTAATTTCTATCTCCCTGTTGAAGGATGGGAAACCCCGGGTGAACAGGACTCTAGTGCTATGCAGGAAGAAACAGCATCACCGGTGTGCTGTTACCGTTTCATACACCACCGAGGTCCAAATGGATGCTTTTCTGAGGTTAGTCAAGTGATACTGAATATAATTTGGCTATTAAAAAAAAGATAAAACATTTGAGAAACAAAAACTTGCCTTCGTGACTTTTATTATGTCTAATAAATAAGAAATACATGAGAACATGTAGCTACATGACATTAATGACTCTTTAAAAAATGTGAACATGCTTCTTGTAGAGTGACGGAAGTTTCTTTTGAAGTTTAGTCCATACAAGCTGTCACTTATGGATATTTGGTACTCCTCTTTGTCTGCCTCCCTTCCTTTCGGCAGCCCACTTTCTTCTTTAATATATATTAATATAATTAGTTTCATGAATCAAAGTGGCTCAAATAACCAGAAGACATGATATCAAATTGCAAAGTCACTGCATAATTAAACATTTAGACATGATTAAACACAATTACATACGTGCTCTTGGCCTAGGACTTGATTTCAGTACCATGGACATTCCCCCAATCAAAAGCTCCTAGGGGTGTATGCCTTATGCTGATATAAACAACTCTAACAAAGTGACCCTTCTCAGCCCAAATGTTGAAAAAGTGTTTGGAAGTGAGTGAAATGAGTAGGATTCTTGTTGGAACATTCTCCATTGACAAGTGTCATTCAGCATGCATGGTCTTAAATAAATGGGTCAAAGCAATAGCTAACCACAACTTAGAAATAATCTATACATACCGGACACTGTTCCAAGTTATTTTAGATGCATGAACTTGTTTCATACTCACAACATCCCTGAAAGAAGTTAGTATTACTTCCAATGCTTTGCATGTAATGAAATTGAGATGTGGAAAGTAACTGCCCAGAGGTTACAAGCTTATCCATGGTAGAGCCCAGAATTGAATCTAGTAATCTGACTATAGATCTTATACTCTTAATCAATATGTTTTATGTTTCCAGCAGTATTAGTCTGTATATGCAACTCAGCACGAAAGTCTTTGAAATGACCTAAAGAAAAGTAAGAACTCTTTGAGCTGTTTCATTAAGTCTCAAGATTAACTTCTTGGTGGAAAACCCTGGTGTGACACATGTTCAAGGTTCAGTGGTTTCCATCTGTATAATGGGGATGGTTCTAACGAAGCCCATTTTTTTATATTTATTATTTGTGGTCCAAAGACTAGCTCATATTAACTTTGTGTGAAATGAGTTTTTTTGGCCTTCTTTTAAAATATTCCACTCAACTCAAGTCAACCATCTCTTGCTCCATGTGTTAGCAACACTGGGTCCCTCCTAGCAGGGAGCTGGGAGGATGCATCAGCCACAATGTGGGGCATCACAAAATAAGCCTTAAAAGAAAACCAGACTCAGATTTCTGGAAATGGTGTTAAAGGTTCCACATGTATTGCGAGACCTATAAATATCTCGTCTTCTATCTTTGAAAACCTTTACTGCTAGTCCAAATGTTAATCCTCATTCGGTTATAAGCCTGAAAAGGATTTTGTCATCAAAGTTAAAAGATAAAAGATAAAATCGGATGCCTCCTAGCCGAGTCCAACCCTGCTGAAGAAACCAATGACTTCTCTTCCTTGGCTTCAAAGCCCCACCGATTTACCTGTTCCAAGCCTGTCAATCCAGATGAAAATGTCCTTTGCAGAGTCCCTGCTCAACAGTGTCCTCCTAGTTCTTCATCTGTGAGAAGACCTGGGTGTGAAGGTTAACGCGGAACAAGCTTCCACTTAACTTTCTTTTCTTTTTTTTAAATTTTATTTGTTGGGTGGGAGGCAAGGGCAAAGGGAGGTATGTGTGTGTGTGTGTGTATATATATATATATAGAGAGAGAGAGAGACAGAGAGAGAGAGAGACAGAGAGAGAGAGAGAGAGAGAGAGAGAGAGAGAGAGAGAGAGAGA